>JASDQU011314233.1:13601-29392 GCA_032191745.1 Picea mariana
CTGAGGATTTTGAAGGTATTGACAAAGATTTTCCTCCAAGTGAGGATTTCCAAAGCACAAATGAGGATGATGAAGAATTCCCCCCAAGTGGGGATTTTAAAAGTAATGATGATGATTATGGAAATGCTGGACAGTCTTTCCCGAATGAGGAATTTAAGAGAAGCAATGTTGGTGATGATGACTTTCCTCCAAGTGAGGATTTTACAAGGTACAGATGAAGATAATGAAGATTTTCCTCCAAGTGAGGATTTTCAAGCCAATAATGAGGATGATGAAGAATATCTCAAAAGTGGGGATTTTCAAAGTAATGAAGATGATTACGCCATTGGTGGACACTCTTTCCTGAGTGATAAATTAAAAGGCAACAATGTTGATGATGTTGATTTTCCTCCAAGTGAGGATTTTCAAGATACTGACGAATATTTTCAAGGCACTAAGAAGGATGGTGAAATTTTTCACTCGAGTGGAGATTTTGAAAGCAATGAAGATGATTATGTCAATGGTGGACACACTGTTGATGATGATTTTCCTCCAAATGATTATGTTTATGATGATGTTCTCAATCATTCATCTGCAACAAATCAAGGTGATCGACATTCTCTAGTTCAGTCTCCTGACAATGTTTTGCTTGATATTCCTTCTGGTGATAAGGAAAATCCTTCTAGTGAGGATGATGAAATAGTGGAGACATTGCAAAGAAACATTGTTTCTAGGACCAGGACTAGACCTTTTTATATCGATCCAAATCATTCTAGTTATACAAGGTCTAGGGAAGAATTTCTCACTAAATTAATTTCCATAAGTGAATTGATTTCAAGTGAATGTTGTCAAAATAATTGTTTGAAAAGCATGGACTACATGTATTCCTTGAATAAAAGGAAAGAATATTTGTCAATGAATAAGAGCATGCAAAATTCATATTTTATGGGGTGCATTATATCCACCAATACAGGATATGGTTATCGCAATGGGAATATTTTACTTTGCAGAAAGGATTTCAAAAAAAATCACTCAATTGTTAATATTCGTCTATCAAGAATCTAGACAAGGTTGGAAAAAGATCCTTCATTTTATTCAAAGGTACATCATGGACGAGAGAGTGGGCCATTGAAAAACGCTACATTGTCATGGATGTGTGATTTCTTTTCCAAACATGGAGAGTGTATGCCAGATAGAGACACAATACATATTCCAGATAATTTCTCTATGAGGGAAATCTACAATTTGTACAAAGGATATGTTGAAGGTGTTTAAGGAAATGGTAATTGTATTACATATGCATATTTTACAAGAATATAGAAGAAACAATTCAACAATGTCCATATTCCTAAGAATTCAAGGATGGGGATTTGTAGTATAGGTGCTACTCTTAAATCAAGAAGAGATAAATCCGAAGGGGCAGAGATATGTATTTACTATTTTTTTTTTAATTGAATAGATATCAACTATGAAAACATATGATCAATATTTTAATTTTATGTCATGTACAGATTCCATAGTCAAATCACTTCAAGAACATCATAATCAAAAATCAAGTGAAAGGAAAAAGTTGTACAAACATTAGAATAAGTGTTATGATGCTCCAAACAAATATTTAGGTATGATAATTGATGGCATGGACCAGAAGAAAACACTTCTACCACATTTTGTTCGTACACCCAAAAAATTACAGGAAGATAATTTCATTCAGTTTCACTTGGTTGGTTGTATGGTTTTCAATGGAAAAATGTGTCCAAGGGTTTACTTCACAGCTCCAAATATTCATAATGATACAAATCTGACCATCACCATAATTCATCGTGTGCTCACTCGTTGGTCTAGAAATATTCCTGAAGTTCTCTATCTACAGTTGGACAACACTAGTTGTGAAAATAAAAATCAAATTGTATTTGGATATCTAAGCATGCTTGTTGAAATGGGAATCTTTCAAAAGGTGAAAGTTGGTTTCCTTCTTGTTGGACACACTCATGATCATATTGATCAAATGTTCGATCATTTTTCAGTAACATTGAAGAGGAAAAATGTTGGAAGCCTACCATCATTGATTGAATGTATTAAGAAATCATACATTCCAGAGCATGTTTTTCATATATTAGAAGAAATTGTTGACATGCAAAGATTTATTTAGAGATTGCATCGTGAAGAAAAATGTATTGACCAACGTAATGACATTAGCTTCCAACATCAATTTTGTTTCAAAAAAAATGATGGGAAAACACTTATATGGGGAAATAAGTATTCAAATACTACAGAATGGGGGCCTTCATCGGGTTTATCATTTTTTAAGTTCATTCCAGATCGTCCAATATTTGCATCAAAGTTATTATTTTCATAACCAGTTGTTGAAATCCATAATGCACAGAGGCGTAATAGAGATGTAGATTATTCTGAATGCCTGGAATAAATAAAAAGTCCATTAAGGATACATATGAGTACTTTTATGTCGTTGATTCTGTTTGGTGGGAGTCTTATTTCAATAGTCAAAGTGACATAATTTCAAGCTCAACAAATGAAGATACAATGTTGAAGAGTCCATTTCATTGGCCACAAAATATGCCAAATGAATCTGAAGAAACAAACATTGTTGAAGTTCAACAAGATTCTCAAGGTGATATTGAGTTTACACAAGAAGAGGAAAGAGAAATTTATATTGGTTTGTGAAGGTCACATGCACAACATGAATCCATGGAAGACCTTTACAGGGGTTCAGTACAAGATATTAAGGAGGGAAGCATGATTGCAGTTTTAGTGACTGAAGATCCACATGGTTATCCATTCTGGATTGGAAAGGTTATAAAGATTGAGAAATAAAATGATGATGTTATTGCAATTCAAGTGCATTGGTATGCAACAAGTACAGACTCATTCAATGGTGTGTACAAGCTAGAGATGGTGGTTGAGAAACATGTCAATAGAAAGAGAAAAATAAAGGGTCAAAATACAACTTCTTGTCGCACTGACCTCTTAAAATTAGATGATGTTGACATACTTGTTTATGACTTCAATTTGAAAAAGAGAGGAACTCTTCGCTCCCAAGACAACATAGATTATCAAAAGGTTGTTGCCACAAGAAATAAATGCAAGATGGGAGTCTTCTAACCTAGTTGTAGATCTAAAAGGCATTTGGCATCTGAAATGTTGGGCATGCATGTAGACTCAGATGGTGCATTAATCGACAATAGAGAAGAGTATGAATCATCTACATCTTCATCCAATCATTCGTCTAAAGACAATGTAGACTCTGATGGTATTTCAGAAACCATGAGTAAATCTGAATAAGTGTATGAAACATTTTATGTATTTTTTATTCATATGATGTTTGTATGGTAACTAGAAATGAGCATTGAACTTACATATGATCTTACATGAAGTTATGAATCTTTTTTTTGTGTTTTATGAATTATATGTTTTGATTATGGATAATATAATAAAATTTCTTATCTCATATGTTTTGAATATGGACAATATAACAATACTTTTAATAAATAATTTATGTTTCATTCAATGTAACTTGTATTTACTTTTTTTTTATCAAAAGTAAAAAAAAATATTAAAAAGTTACGTTGAATTTTTAAAGTATATTGTGATTTTTTCATGGAATTATGTATTACCTTGTGCTTTGAATGATAATAAGATTTTAAAAGTAAACATTTAAGGGTTGATTTTATGATTTTGTTTACAGTAATGATGAGTTATTTTACCACTTTATAAAAATGTGTCATTTTCATACCCCAATTTTAGAATGGGTGCTACCGGTAGTAGTACTTTTCAATTTGATGGTTGATTTTGAGGTTTTGGTTTTAATGGTACCAAGTGCTAAAAATACGATTTCAAGTTATCTAAAATTGTAACGTTTTGAAAAAAAAAATAAAAAACATATTTTTTTAGGTGTTGATTTTAAGGTTTTTCTGAGCTACTGTGTGAGTTTTGAAGGCCATGTTTGAAAAATGTTGTAATTTTGACCCCATTTAAAAAAATGGTGCTACTAGTAACACCACTTTTTGATTTAGGGGTTGATTTTGATGTTTTTTATGCAAAAATATGGTTTTTTGGGGCCAAAGTTCTCATTTTGAGGTCACAGTTCTCATTAAGTCTGAAACTTTGTTTCAACCATGAGATCATACTTGATCCCAAGCTAAATCAACATCTTGATGTTCTTTTCTGATCCACTGCACTCTTTGTCCAGTCAGAGTTTGCATAACCTTGCAGCCTTACTTCACCATCTGAAACATATCTAATCCCATATCCAATCGTACCATGCAGATACCTCAACACATGCTTTGTTGTTATCCAATGTACATGTCTAGGCTCAACCATGTAGTGACTCAATGTGTTCACTGCAAAGAATATATCCATCCTAGTGTTAACCATGTACAATAAGGATCCAATCAATTATCTGTACATTGTGGGATCAACCAAATCTGAAGATTAATCACTCAAGAGTTTCATATTCGTAACCATAGGTGTGGCCATGGACTTGTAGTCCATCATCTCGAATCTATGCAGGATCTCAGTCTGAGGTTGTATATTATGTAAGCCTTCAAAGTCTCACTATATCCAATGAAGGTGCCCTTCTTTCCTGACGGCTCCAACTTTGTTCTCTTTTCCTTGGGAACATGAATGTACACTGGACAACCAAATATTCTTAGGTGGTTGACTTCTGGCTTCTTTTCAGTGAATACTTATTTTGGTGTCTTGTTTCCCAATATCTTATGAGGACTTATGTTATGGACATATATGATTGTACTGGAAGCTTCTTCCCATAGGTGCATGGGTAATTTCCGATCATGGATCATCGCTTTAGTTTCTTATACAATCGATCTGTTCTTTCTCTCTGCAACTCCATTATGTTGGGGGTTGTAGGGACTTGTCAACTCTCTCTTAATCCCTGCTTCTCTGCAAAAGTATTTAAACTCTTTTGAGGTATATTCACCTCCATTATATGACCTCAATATTTTAATCTTACTTCCAGAGAGATTTTCTACTAAAGCCTTGAATTATTGAAACTTGGTAAACACTTCATCTTTTTCTTTCAAGAAATAGATCCATGTCTTACGTGGGTAATCATTAATGAAAATGACATAGTACAAAAAGTTACTTAGAGAAGGCATCGTCATTTGTCCACATACATATAAATGTATAATGGCTAATATACCCTTGGATCTATTGTCATTTCTTGAGAAATTCCCTTTCCATTCTTGCCAAGTGTGCATCTTTTGTAAACTCCATCATGTTTTACTTTCATATCTAGTATACCTATAACCATCTTTCTCAAAATTGATAATGCTCTGTAATTGAGGTGAGCAAGTCTTCGATGCCATAGCTCACTAGAGCCAACATTTTTATGTACAAGGGCTTGTTATGGGTGTCCCTTCAATTTATACAATCCTCTCTCTTGGACACCAATCATGGTAGTTGAATCAATATTTCAACCCTTGGGCCATATAATAACTTGACCATCCACAAATGATACTCTGAAGCTTTTATCTTATAAAGAAGAAATATAAAGAATATTCTTATTTAAGACTTGTACAAAAAATACATCTTTAATTGAGATAGAATTACCTGAATCAAGATGGTAGGAAGCTTCTCCTATTCCTTTGACTACATGCCTGGAATCATCCCCAAGTTCAAATTGAAGGGATGAACTCTTTTCTGTCAATTTTGTGAGGGAGCTTCTGAACCTGGTCTTGTGCTTGGAAGCACCATTATCCACGATCCAGATATCACTTCCTTGAGTGATAGTACCTGTGAGGGATGAGACAAATACATATTCTTCATCATTTGATTCCTTTGTATTCTTCTAAGGTGTGGAATCTTCCATGTCTGTTGCATGTGCATGATGCTTTCTCTTTCCTTTTCCATGAGGACATTGAAAGGTATAATGTCCCAACTTCTTACAAGTGTAACATGTGATTCTAGATATATCCTTCTTATGGTGTGGTCTTCTAGTTTTCTTCGGATTGGAATCTCTCCTTTCTTTTCTTTTCTTCACATGAGAAGAAAGATATTGGTTTTATTCATCATTAGTCTTCTGTGATTTGGATATCAATCTAGATTCTTCTTGGGTACAGTCTGTCCACAACTTGTCAAATTTTGGAAATTTACTTCTTGTGAAAATTCCTTGAACAAATGGGTCACAAGTAGATGGAAAATAATTAAGTGTAGTAGTCACAAGCTCTACATCATCCACAAAGTCTCCAATAGCTTCTAGTTGGTCCTTCATATGTGAAATTCTCATGAAGTAGTTGGAGATTGTTTCTGACTTGTTCATCATTACGTTTCTCAGTTGATGCCTTATTGTCAGATTCTTGTTGGTATTATTGCTTTCATATAGTATGGTTAGGGAATCAAACATTTACTTTGGTGTCTTCAATTCTGACACATTGGGGATCAAGTGATCCTTGATTGAATCTATCAAGATCATCTTGGCCTTGATTTCATTATTTTAAAACTTTTCCTTAGCGTCTTCTTTTTCTGGTTCTGGGAGAACTTGATTGAAATGACCCAACAACTCATTCTCTTATAGAATGATAAATACCCTATTATTCCACAATATGAAGTTGTTTTCTCCATCCATCCTATCCTCAACTCTCATACTGGAAATCATTTTCGCTGGTAGAAACCCTATATCTGAAAATTTATAAAATTTCAAACTTCACCAAACTACGATCTGGGTGTTGCAATAAGTGTGCTAGGGTTAGGAGAGTTGCTATTGAGTGGACATATTCCCAACGACTTGGAACAAGTGATCAACGAGCTTGAAAAAAGGTTTGTGCAGTTGAAAATCTCAAGATCTTTCCTTCCATTTGTTAGACTATCTTGAAGGTAACCAACTCTGATACCATGTTATATTTTCTTAATTTTCAGAGCAATAGATTAACCAATGTATTTAGCTATTATTTTACATTAAAAATCATATACCATGTACTGAAAATATGAGCGGTATTAACAAGCACAAGAATACACATAGAGCTATCCAGGGAAAACTCCAAACCCGAGGGAAAACCCAACCAACCTTTGTTAGAAAGATTATGTCCAATAATATAATCCAACCATGAACAAGATATAAATAGAAATAGATAATGAAGAAACCCTAATACATGGCTAGCACACCAAATAGTTGCAACAACACCACCATACAATATAGCGCACATCTTCCCAGAGAGAGTGCACAAGAGAAACCACCACCAAGAATAACCAAGAACTCCAGTTGCTACAGAGTTGTGTCTTCCATCCTTGCCTCAGACTTGTGCCTTCTTCTTGAGTGAGAAATGAGTGAGTGAGTCTGTCTAAATGAGAAAGACGTCTCCATATTTATAGTCTTCAATTCACTTTATCTAGGGCCGAATTCTTCTTTAGGAAATTCTATTTCCCCTTTATCTTTTCCTATGGGATGACTTCTCTTCCTAGAGGTTCTAATTCCACTTTATTCTTTTCCTGTGGGCCGACTTCTCTTCCGGGGTGTTCTTCCATTGTTCAATGGTGTTCCTTTGACTTTTGGAATCTTCTTCTCTTCTAATAAAGGTTATCCAGGAGGAAAATACCTCCCGTAGATATCAAAAAATCAAGACCTATGTGGTACAGTTGGATATGTTCTGAGATATTACTCAGGTGGTGAAGTGAGGCTGCAAGGATATACTGATTCTGACTGGGCATGGAGTATAGTGGACAAAAAGAGCACCTTGGGGTGTTTCTTTATCTTATATGATATCTTGGTTTAGCAGGAAGCAAAATGCTGTAGCACTCAGTACAATAGAAGCAGAGTATATCATAGCCAGTGCCGTAAGTCGCAAAGTAGTATGGCTTCAGAAAATTCTTATAGGATTATTTGATCAAGAGCTAGAGACAACCATAATACATTGTGTTAATCAAATTTGTGTCTGGCTTTCAAAAAATCCAATATTTCATGAGAAGTCGAATCACATTGATATCAAATATTACTTCATCTGAGACATGGTATAGAAGGGAGCAGTAAAGCTCCTGTACATATCCACAGATGAGAAAATTGTGGACATTCTCACCAAGCCTCTGTCTAAGACAAAGAGTGTATACTTCGAAGGCAAGCTTGGTGTGATGAAAAATGTTTCCCTCATTGAGAGTGAGTGTTGATGTTTCTTCAGTTAGCAGCATCGGGCATACATTCTCCCATATTGGTCATGTTGATTTGATCAAGGTAAATGATTCATTCACTCACGAAGCTTTGATAGTGGTGAATGGCCTAGGTTTAGTACTTATCCTTACGAGGAGTGGATAGAATCGAGGTGATCTCTCATTTTCTGCTCCAATATGGAATGATCTATATTAATTAGACGTTCATGTGAGGAAATGATCATCATAAGACAATAATTATTAGATCTGAAAATTAGAAAAATTCAACAAAGGCATCTTCTTTATTTTTATAAGAATATACTCGTTCATGATGTTGATCCAGTTGTAGGGATAGATCATGTCCCTTGATTTTATTAGAAGTTGTGATTGTGAAAATATGTTCTTGAATTTGGAAATCCAATGTGAAATCTTTCCAGATAAGCGTGTTTGTGAAAGAAATAAACTAATTGTAGGTAAAGGGACTTTTACCTAAGTATGCTTGCCTAAAATGAAATGTCGAAATTTCTCAATAGCTTTAACAAAAGCAAATGTATGTTTTTCAATAAAAGTATACTTGAATTCATCGTCAGATAAACTTTGAGTCATGTAAGCTATTGGTTGCTCATTATCATCATCATCTTTCTGAAGAAGAATTGCAGAGATAACTTCTTTAATGACATTTGTATAAATGATAAAATCTTTTTTAAAATCAAGCTTTGCCAATATTGGTGTAGAAATAATTGCATTTTTAATTTCTACAAAATCCTTTTCAGTAGTATCATTTCAAGAAAAAGATTGATCTTTCTTTAACATATTATGAATAGGTTTTTCCATTATACCAAAATATGTAATAAATATTCTAACGAAATTGATCTTACCCATGAATGATTGGATTTCTTTCTTGGAGGATGGGGCTTGAATATTTTGAATAACAAAAACTCTCTCTGGATCAATATTGATTCATGAATTAGATACAATATGTATGAGAAGTTTTCTTGCAGTGAGACCAAAAAATGATTTTGTAGGATTCAATGACATACCAAATTTTCTACAATGAAGAAAATCTTGTTTAAGATGATCAAAATGATCTTCTCGAGTCTTGGAATAAACAATTAAATCATCAAGATAAATTCGAATAATTTTAGCGATTGGATCATCAAAATCTATTTGTATGGCTCGCTAGAAGGTAGTGCATGCATTAATCAAGCCAAAAGACATACGCCCGTAAGCAAAGGTGTCCTAACGTGTAGTAAAAGTAGTTTTATATTTTTCAATCCTTTTGATGTGTATTTGATTATATCCTAAGAAATCGTCAAGGAGTGACATCATCTGAGATCCTGCTACTCGTAAAATCAATTCCATACTATGAAGGGGAAAATTGTCTTTAACACTTTCCTTATTCAAGGCACGAAAATAAACACATAATCTAATATCCCCATTCTTTTTCCATACTGAAACAAGGTTTGATACCCATTCTGAATACTTGATAAGAAAAATTATGCAGTAACTTAAGAGCTTTTCAATCTTTTTCCTAATAGTTGCTTCTAGTGCAGGATTTATTGGTATTTGTCTTTGTCTTACTAGTTTTGCTTCTTATTTAATAGGAATTATGTGTTGTATTATACTAGGCTCAAAACCACACAAATATTCATATGACCATGCAAAGACATCTCAAAATTCATAGATTAGATCCATAAATTTTTGTTTTTCTTGTTCTGAACATTGAGCTCCAATTTTTAGAATATTTGGGTCTTCTTGAGTCCCAATGTTCACAAGAATGGTCTTTCATGTATTTATTTTTTATTCCTCCTCTATGTTTTCCTTTTTATTGCTTACATCTCTTGATGAGAAGAAGCTTTCCAGAGGGGTTAATCCCTTGGGAAATTTGTTATCTTCTAGAGATATGATCTCTTTCCTTTTCAAATGATCATTATGCAAAAAGGCACATATGCTTTCATCATCTACAAAAACTTTCCAAGATTCAACATTGTTAGGAAAATTAGGACAGTATAGAGACATAAAAGTATAATCTATCCTTTTAGGGAGCAATTTACTTGTAGGTTTGGTTGCGAAAATAGCTAACCAATCTTCCATTGAATTAAGATCTCTCCTAATATGAGTAATATTGAAAGATAGAATATTATAAATATGTTTCCAAACCCCTTGTGTATATCTTTTTAACAGTTTATTAGATGGGTTATAAATTCTCTTAACCAAATTGATGATAAGCTCAGAATCCCAAAATACGGAAAGATGATAACATCCTAGATTAAAATAATTTTCTATTCCAAGTATCAAGGATTTGAACTTTGCTACGTATTAGTATGCAAAATGTAATATGTAAGAGAAATTGTGAATTTTTCCTATAGGTGAGTAAATTACTATACCATATCCATTTCCTTCACTTGAACATGCACCATCAAAGTGCATATGCCACATACCATCTTTAGGGTTAGCAAGTTGTGCAATAGAATTACTATCTTCTTCTAAAAATATCGAGTATGCATTGATATCATCTTCAATGTAATTTACAAGTGGTTGATGCACTCTCTCAGTGTATGGTGAGATACTACCTTCCCAAAGAACAATGATATTCTTACCATTTTTAGGAAGGGACATGTGTGTTCCATGTAGTGATATGTATCCACCAGTTAATTTTTGCCAATCCCTTCGTAAAATAATAGAGTAATTTCTTACTAGCATATCAATGACTTGAATATTGCAGGTGGTCTTGATTTCAAGATGTGCACATAACACCAAATTTACATCTTCAATTTCACCAATGGTAGTCTATTGATGACTATTATATGACAACATACTTTTAAAATTTTCGTTGGTGCAGGAAAGACCTAATTCTTCCATTATGATTTTAGACATAACATTGGGACCAAATCCCCCATCAATTAGAAAACAATGTGCAATCTTATCAATAATCTTCATTGAAACATGAAAAGGAGGATTTTTTACATGGTTCCTAGGATTATATACCTAATTTATTTATATACAATTCTTCTTCATCTTGTTCCTCATTCAAACTAGCAACAGTAGAAAGTTCACCTTCCATAAAATCTTTCATATGCTTTTGTTGTTCATGAACATTTATCATATGAAATGAAGAGGAATTTGCTTTAATGTTGTCCAATTGTTTCAAAATATTATATTTTGATGAATAGGATGAGATTGGCATTACCTCGGGACTCTGAGTACCCCTTGTGATTTGAGGATCAGTTTTATTAGAGGATGTACTTGGAGAAAAAATGGTTTTAGAATGACCACCTTTGTTATTGTTTTGATAATATTTATTTTGTTTATCAACCATCATTACATTCTCTTCAGGAACCCATCTAAGGTTGCAATTGTGGTATCAGATCTTTTTCCAAATATGTGTTCTCGTGCATTCTTTCTAATCTCATAAGTATTCTCATCATGATTTTCCTCACAAAAATTACACCAAGCTATTGAGAGTATTTCTTTAGGTTGAAAACTTGGAGTCTGATTTCTCAAGGTAGCCTATGTGGAGGTTTCTGAAGTAACACATTTTCTCTCAAAAGAAATCATTTTGTTGTTCATGTATTATACAAGTTGCAATAAAATTAACATGTCAGTTTGTTTGACATAATCTTCAACATGGAGACATGTTCTTGTCAACTATTCTTCAAACTCTAGACAATTTTGTAGCAGACTGTTAGAATTCTAATATATGAAGATAAGATTATGGTAATGCATTGTAATAATGCATCAAGGTAGCTTGATTGTGTGGTTTAATGATTTTTGGGATTTGATTATACAATTTAGTGAAATGCAAGTTAAAAGTCTTGATTGTTTCACCTTTGTTATAAATGAGATTATTGTAATATCTCAACAAATACACTGGAATTTAAGGTTGTCCATAAGTATATTTAAACCAATAAGATAATTTATCCCAAATCAAAAAGACTTTTGGTAGTAATTCGAAGAAATATGCAACATCTTTTCCTTCTAAATAATTAACCGATAATATCGTAGATGTATCATTTTCATTTGCCCCTTTGTTATGACATGCATTAGAAATTGAAACTAAATGTTCATTGACAGAGATGGTTCCACTATCGGAGAATTTTTGAAAATGATCTTTAAACTTCAGAAGAGGATTGGTAGTTGGATCTAGATTTAAATGAGAGGATATGTGTCAAGGTTTAGAGTTGGCATCTTCTTCGAATTGGAATAAACCATACTTCTTGATCACTTTTGTAGGATTTGTGGTTGATTGGACATGATTGAAGTGATTATACATGCTTTCAATTAAGGATGAGGAAGAACCCTGTGAGGAGGTAGGTTTTCCAGTAGTACTAAAACTACTAGAAGAAGTTATCATGATTTTCTTAGGAGAGAAAGATATTGATAAACTTGTAATCTTAGTTTCGGAATCAGATAGGGATATTCAAAGCCTTGGCTGAAGGTTTTCTAGGATTGCATTCCTTCTTCCAATTTCAAAGAAGGGATCAAATTCAGGAGATTGGCCTCTTATTCGTCGTGACAAAGAAGATTGAGTGGCAATAAGACAATATTCTAGTGAAGAGGTTGATTGCGAGCTTTCCTTTGAATCGATTATCTTTTCTCTTGGATTTATGTATCACAAGCGATAACCTCCTAAGAACATTCAAGATCTTTATGAGAGAGGGTTGTTTCTAAGAAAAAATCAAAGAGGCCTGAAGTGATGCTTCTTTGGTCAAGAAAATGAAGCCTTATGTTTGGTTGTTGAGTGGTAGGAAAAATCATTAAACCATAAAAAGAAAAGAAACAAAAGCAAATAACTAGAGAGTAAGGAAAAACTCCCTAGTATGGTTGACAAATAAATGTTGATGTAAGGAATGGAAAAATCCTCACTAAAACATTTTTGAATCCCCTCAAGCTAGGTGAGATAGGTGGGATTATAACCCTAGGTTTATAGCCTATCAAAATTCTCAATCATACCTCAAGAAATATGGTTCTTGAATATGATATTATTTTATAAATATTTAATGTTTATGTCTTTTATTCAAAATAATATTAAGTAAAGTAAAAAAATGTACTTGCAAAGTGAATGAATTTGTGAAAACATGTAGATAAGCAAAATATGAAATAAACAAAGAACATATCTGAAAATCAGAATCTAAAAAGTCTTGTAAGTGAGAAGAACTCAACAAATCTTTTATTTACTATCAATCTGAGTTACAACTAAGACGATTTCTTCAAGTCCTTTTGAGGACTTGGACTAGTGTAATTATTGGAAGTACAATATGTTATTTGACTCATACAGATACAACTAGTGTAAAAAAAATGTAACCAGAACATAAAACTGAGTTGGATCAGTCCAAGCTTCATGTGCATCATTCCCTTGAATTATGAAAAACTAGAATTAATTAGCATTGAATGACTTCAGAACTTCTAACTAAAACCAAACAGATATTCAAGAAAATAAATGAGCTTGGAGAATATCACTAGTCAATGCTTCCTAGTCTTTTTTTTTCCACCTTCAGAATAACCTTGTTGTCAACAAGATAACTCAGTTCTAATGAAAACTTAATATGGAATGAACAAATAATAATCTCACTTGAGGCTAAAGCATACCCCTATCAGAAGTTTTACTTCTCTATTTTATCTTGCCTTCTTTGTCTTGCACTCCTTATTTTATATCTTCATGAAGTAGTTGGGTAGTTCAACTACTTTTAGTTTAAAAATTAATTAACTTTTATTTAAGAAAATACAATTTTATTTATTGTAAGGGTAAATATATTCAAATAATGGGTGGGTTCCAACTAGGTCTTCGCTCCTTCATTTTACAAAAATTCCCTTGTAACTCCAAAAATGATTTAACAAAATATATATAATAGCATCATGAAATATATCAAAATAAGACACCCATCCAAAATATACCAAATTAACAAACACTTGTATATCCCAAAATACCATATGATATTTCAAGTTTCCAAAAATAATATCATATTCTTGTTATCCATCACAAAAAATGCATCAAGTGTTTAAAATAACAATGTTATGATACAAATTTAAAAAGGTGGGGATATTTCTTTTTGTAAAAAAATTCTCTTTCCTTTCTACCTTCTGACATGTCTAGTCTAAGATTGAGAAAGTCTTCATAATCAGACTTTTTCTCATCCATCTTAACTATTTCAGGGTGCATGTCACTGAAGGTGATTTCTCTTTATCATTGTTTGTTTTTGTTGATTTTTTTTTTAGAATGTACAAAAGAAGATTGGGATGCCTCGATGCTAGGTGAGGTAACATGTTTCTTTCCTTTGTCTATCTTGAGGTCATGGGGAAGTACCTTGTAATATTTAGGAGGAGAATGGGCTATGGAGGCAACTGATGCAACATGTAGTGTTGTATGCAGAGGAGGGGGAGGAGAAGGATTATCAGGCAATTGAGTGATACCAGAGGGAGGGTTTATAGGGGTTTTGTCCCATACATCATTGACTCACTCAAACAGGGGCTAAGGAAATTCCATAATGTTGGGGTGCAATTGTAGAGGGGCATTGGGGGGAGTTGGGGGTTGAGGCAAGGTAGGTTATCCACCAAGGTTCAGGTAACAAATTTGTACTAGTTGATTAAATTTCTTCGAATAAGCATCAAAGTGAATGAAAAATAGCATTCTCTTGTGCCTCCCTTGTTTCCAAAATGAATTTAGCATTCTTCCTCTTCTCCCTCTATTTCCTCCATTGTTACTCCCTCGGCTGAAAAAACTCATCTAATTTCCATCATCATTTCAATTAGTGAAAAATGATTTAAGTAAAATACAAGACACAACATAATAAACATTCATTACAACTTTGTTAAATATGATTTAGTTATGGCTCTAAGAATATCACTTTAATTCAAGAATAGAAGGGAGAAATGCAATAGGAATAATGTAAGACATGGAAGAAAATCCATAACTGAACAAATACCCATCTTTTCATTTCAAATTTCAAAATCTTAACTATACATTTTTTTTAAAAATGTTTGTTATGAACAGTCATGTTGACGGGTTTGAAATCGCCATGTATCAACAATAGGGATGTCACACACCTGACCCCCTAAGTAGCCTTTTTAATGGATGGGGGTATAAATTTTTTGCTTTCCTACAACACCCTGAATTCCTCAGATGACGATGCCATTTCCTTGTGCTCACCGAGAGATTTCCAACGATTATGAACTTGTCCAAAACTGAGTTCTGGTTCGAGAGTTATGGCGTTCTAAATTTTTTGGGACATTTTTGGCCAATGGACATCCCCTTCGCCACATGGAATACACGTGGCTTCATCTCTTTTGTGTTGAAATAATGTAACTGCAAAGTGTATTCTGATTATTATTTGATATATTATTCATTGGATCAATCCCCATTGCGGATTGATCATGTCGACTATTGTAAAGGACCAAATCCCCTTTTGCGGATTGGTCAAAATGTAATTTTTATCTGAAGAATAAGAAGTTGGCCCCAGAATATATTAAAGAGGCCCCAAAATATATTAAAGGTGGTTATAACCACCCAGATTGAGAAGTCGGCTCTGCCAATGAAGAGACACTTCCACACGTTCCAGACTTGTATAAATAAGGAGGCTAGTGCCTCACTTAGACACACACTCACTTGTTCATTTGAGAGACAAGTTTCAGAGTTGCAGTTGGAGAGAGAGAGAGAGAGAGAGAGAGAGAGAGAAAGAGAGAGAGGTGCATATTTGGGAGAG
>JASDQU011314234.1:0-15076 GCA_032191745.1 Picea mariana
GCGCCAGCGCTTCAGAATTGGATAACGCTCCTGCAAAGGGGTGGAAAAGCGTTGTAACGCTTCTCAGCCATGGTGGAGGGGCGCCAGCGCTCCTCAGGTAGTGTTAGAGGAGCGTTCCCCTTCCAAAACCTTGATTATGAAGCCCTCCAAAGTGTCAAGAGATGTTTGACTTCAGCAGACCAATATTCTTTCTCCAAACTGAGTAAATGAGGTGTTTTAAGTGTCTCTGTGATGTCGTCATGATTCGACAGTATTTACGACACCCTTTTAACCCACTTGTGACATTTGCGACAAGTTGTATAGGAGTTGCGACACTTGCGACAAGCGAGAGGTATGTGCGACACTTATTCAGTTGAGTGATTTGGATGTGTAACAGTTGTACCAACCCAATACTTGAAAACAATCTTTGTAACCATACTACTTCCTTACTTGCATGAGTGGCTACCCTGTATTCATATTTTGTAGTTGAAAGTACCACTACATCCTGTCTTTTTCTCATCCAACTTATTTCTCCCCCAAATAGGTTAAACACATACCCACTTGTAGATCTCCTACGATCCAGATATCTAGCCCAGTCTGCATCCACAAACCCATGTATATCCACCACTATGTCCAATCCCAGTGTTCCTTCATAGCACAATCCATAGCTAGCAGTGCCATGCAAATACCTAAAAACCCTTTTTACTACTGTCCAATGCTCCTTCCTTGGTTTTGACATATACCTGCTCAAAAATCCCATTGCATGTGCAATGTATGGTCTAGTACAAACCATTGCATACATCAAACTGCCAACTACACTCACATATTGAACACGAGACATGTCCTCCTCCTCTTCCTATGTCTTGGGACACTGATCCACAAATAACTTTACCCCAACATGAATAGGAACCTTCACCGTTTTACATTCCTGCATATTAAACCTCTACAATATTGTCTCGACATATTTTCTTTGATTTAACTAGAGTTTCCTATTTTTCCGATCTCTTTTAATTTCCAAGCCTAAAATGAAATTTGAAGCATTGAGATCCTTCATGTCAAATTTAGAGGAAAACTGAGTTTTCACATCCTGGATAATCTCCTTGTTGTTTCCTATCAGCAACATGTCATCCATATACAAGACCAAATAAATCAATTGGTCACCAATTAATTTAAAATACACACAATGATCCTCTTTGCTTCTTGTGAAGCCAAGTCCGAGCATATAAGTATCAAATTTTTGATACCACATCCTTGGTGATTATTTTAAACCATACATGGACGTTTTCATCTTGCATACTGACTTCTTCTTTCCCTTCACAACATAACCTTCTGGTTGCTTCATATAGATTTCGTCTTCCAGATCCCCATGTAGGAATGTTGTCTTCACATCCATTTGTTCTAATTCAAAATCAAATGCAACAACAATAGATAACAAAAATATTATGGAGGTTAACTTGGAAACAGGAGAAAAAATTTCACCAAAATCAATTCCCTCAACCTGGGAATAACCTTTTGCTACTAATCGAGCTTTGTATTTCTCCACTTTTCCTTATGCATTAAGATTCTTTTTAAATACCCATTTTTTGCCAATAAGATTTCTTCCAGTCGACAAATCCACTAGATCCCAAGCCTCATTCTTATCCAAAGCTTCCATTTCTTCGTCCATGGCCCTTTTCCAGAGATTTCCATCCTCTGAATTCACTACCTCCCTAAAAGTTCCAGGATCATCATCAGTAATAGACAAAGAAAAAATTGAACGAAAATCAGATGGAGTATACCTTTCCATTAGCCTTCTTTCTCGAACCGATCTCCTCAATACTGGAGTATGAGGATATTGTTCTTTCGATTCTTGTTCTTCTGTAGAGTCTATCTCATCATTCTTTAAATCAAACTCTATTTTCTCTGGTTCTTCCTTACTTGGTAGGACTTCCTATTTAACAACATCCTTCATTTCTCTTAATACAACATCTCATCTATACACTATCTTCTTAGTTTCTGGGTTCCAAAGCTTATAACCTTTGAGACCATCTTTATATCGAACAAAGATACACTTTTAAACCTTCTTATCTAGCTTACTCCTATTTTTATTTGGAACATGAACATATGCATCACAACCAAATACCTTGAGATGTGTGAGAGAAGGTTCCTTACCAGTCCATACCTCTTGTGGAGTCTTGTCATCCAACACCGATGAGGGTGATTTGTTGAACAAGTAACATATAGTACCCACTGCCTCTACCCAAAATTATTTCCCTAACCCAACACCACTGAGCATGCACCTTGATTTTTCCATCAGCGTCCTGTTCATCCTTTCTGCAACTCCATTCTGCTAAGGTGTATATGAAGTAGTCTTATACCTTTCTATACTGCACTTCTTACAAAATTCTTTAAATTCATTCCCACAGAACTCTCTGCCATTATTTTTCCTCAACACCTTAATTATTTTCTCTGTTTGATTCTCAACAAGAGCCTTAAACTCTTTAAACCTATCAAAGACTTCATATTTCTTCCCGAGTAAATATATCCAAGTATTCCTCGAGAATTCATCTATAAATGAGACATAGTACATAGATTTTCCCAATGATGGGATCGACACAGGTCCAAAAACATCACTGTGTACTAGATGTAAAATTCCTTCTTCCCTCATTGCACCAGAGGGGAATCTTACTTAATTCTACTTCCCATATAGAAAATGTTCAAATAAATCAAAATCCAGAGAGCAGTTAGACATACCTTCAACCATACCTTTACCATGTAGTAGTCGAAGACCCTTTTCTCCGATATTCCCCAATCTTTGATGCCACAACATAACCTTTTCTCCAGAGACCGTATGAGTTCTTTCTTCTTCAAATCCAATATCAGGAACAATGAAACTATTACACCCATCACTAATAGTGCTTCCTTGTAGCTTATACAGAGTTCCAATCCAAACTCCCTTCAACAACACCATTGCTCCTCGAACCATCCTATGGGTTTCCTTTTCAAATATTGTTTTTACCCCTGCATCGCCCATTTTTCTTACATAAATCAAATTTAGAGCCAAACCTGGGATGTGAAGAACACTAGGAAGTGTTTTGATCCTTCCATCTATGAGCCTCAACTTGACTTTTCCTCGTCCTATGATTCTGGTTGTCGAATCATCACCTAATAAAACATTACCTCCATCATACCTTTCATATTCGCAGAACCACTCCTCGTGGGGAGTCATATTAAACGATGGAATAGAGTCAACCAACCATGCCTCATGATCTGAATGTGTTCTTGAAGAAGCCAAGTATACATCCGCTCCTTCTTCCTTAGAGTTCTTTTCTTCTGTAGAAAGAGATTCTTCAGATACCTTCTTTTTCTCAACTTTGGATCTACATTACTTCTTGTAGTGCCCTTATTTTCCACATCTCCAACATACCTTTACAAACTTTCTAGGAGATTTAGATCTACCCTTAGACTTAGATATCCCACTTGAGAACTTAGATCTATTTCTTTCCTGGGAATGTCCTCTTTCAAATAATGCGTATGTTCTCTATCCTTCCATATTATTCCATCTCATATCCTCTGACAAGAAGAATGAGATAACTTCATCAAAATTCAAGGAAGTTGTATTACTACCTATGGCCACAACTAGACTATCCCATGAATCTGGTAAATAACACAGTAAACTGATACATTTATCTTCATCTTAAATTTTAATCACAACAGATACTAGATGAATTACCACAGTATTCAAGGCATTCAAATGATCTACCACTGAGTCTCCATCTCTCAACCTCAGGTTATACAACTTATTTCTTAGGAATATTTTATTCACTAGGGACTTAGACTGATACAAATTCCCCAACTTGTCCCATAAATCCTTGGTTGTAGCTTCCTCTAACACATTCAGTAATACTGAATTTGACGGACACAGTCGCATTGTGCTCTTCGCCTTCTGATCCAACTTTTTCCATTCATCTGCTGAAGTTCCTGTAGGTGTAGTACCTATATCTACTGTGATTCACTGATCTCTATCCACCAACAAATCTTCCATCTTGAGCTTCCACAACTCAAAAATTTTCCCATTAAACTTCTCAATCTCCATTTTCGAATTGCTTGCCATTTATTTTCACCTGAAAAATCAATACCACATATTTCCCACTATAACAAGGCTTATCACAGTCTCGAGTGAAACCCTTGACCACAAAGGTGTCCCCCTGAAGACAACAAAGCTCTGATACTAAATGTAGATTTTAACCTTGTACAATATTTACTACAAACAAATTTTCAGTAAAAGAAAAGAAAATATACAATGGAAAATACAAACATTACACATAGATTTTTCCCTGGAAACCCAAATTGAAAAACCAATATATTCTATATTCATTCATAGTATTACATTGTTTACAATACAATATACATATAGGAGCCAACAACATGCAAAACCCTAAACCAATGACCTGGATTAGTTAACAACCCTAATTACTTAACCGAAAATAGAAAACCATCGACAAAGAAACCATGTGTTGAAAACCACCTAAATATGTGACACATTTCCCGAGGCAGAATATAACACATACAAAACAGTGAAAAGAATATAACACATACCCAATAGTACAAGTTGTGGGGAAGAGAGGTGGTGGGTTGGAACTGTTGTGGGAGTTTGGAACCTAGGTTTGGGGATGTTGTATGTGGAGAGTGGACAACTAGAGGGCTTGATCTCCTTGTGGACTCATAGCCTCAACTCGAGGTTGGCCTACTGTTGAGAGGAAATAAATAGAAATTCCTATGGCTAGGAGGTTCATCCTTCGTACAAAACCAGTTGATTAATTATTAATAGATAATTTTTTTGCTATTTTTAATATGATTATTTTGTTATGCAAACAATTTATCTAAATGATGTGTGTGTGTGTTTTATATGCTTATTGGATGCATTTGTGTGTTATAAATTTTGTTAGATGCATTTTTAATTTTGGGCCTACTGCCTTTGGTTCATTTATATGTATGGGCAGTTTAAAATTCATAATTAGTAGGCCAAGTCATTTTTCCACAATAACGGGACTTGGCTTGGAGGATGGGTATTCTATAGAATGGTATTAAAGCCATAGGTCCAAGATAGAGTCTGCATGGGCCAGATTAAGCATGCATCAGTTGAATTGCAGAATTAAAGCTAATATGATGTCTCCAAATTATTTGTTAAGAATATTCCAGTGAAATTGGGGAAAATTCAAGAGGAATTTGAGGAAATATATCTCAAGGGATAAAAATATCCAACTTTAACATTTGAATGGGTTTTTTTCGGCCTCTAATTGGTTAAAATTGGGATTTGCAGGATACCCATGAAGAAATTGGGCAAAAACCTCAATTTCTAAGGTGAAACTCATGGGGAATTTGATGTGGAAGTGTCAAATTTTGGGTGCAGAGGGTTGAATTGACATGCACAGGGCCAAAATTGGCCATTAGAAGCTTAAATTTAGAGTTCATGGTGGCCCCAACAATATTTTTTTGAAAATTTGAGAAATTTTGAGATTTGGAAAATTTGGGTGATTTTCCGTACCATGACATCAACATGATGTGGAGGCCACGTGGTGATGATGTGGCAGTGGTGACATGGAATACCATGGTGGCATCCAATGGCACGGTGATGGGTCTACTGACAGAGCAACGACCGATGCCACAAGTTGTATAAGAACAAGGTCGTAAGTGGTATTGAATGGCTCCATGACAATTTTGGGAATAACTCTTGGTGATGCAAAATTAATAGGAATATACCACGTATCGTGGGTGAAACCACTATCACATCACAGAGGGATGTTAACCTTTGTGCGTTTTGATGATGTGAGATCATTGTGGGCCATTAATCTTCCCCCGATCTCCATCGTTGGATTGATGAGCATGTGAGTTTCACGACCAATGAAAAAGTGCCAAGTGGTAGGTCCACGATGTTAAGGTATGGAGTGCGTGGTGGCATAAATAGGGTTGACGTGGGAATCACATTAGGCGAGGTGGTATTGAAAAATACCATAAGTGGAACCACATGGTAGCAAAGATTTTTTCTAGAAGACTTTTGGTGATGTGAAGCCAATGGGAGGATGCCACGTAGCATGGAATACACCAGTATTACATCAAGGAGGGTCATTAACCCTCACGCATGTTCACTATGTGAAATTTATGTGGGTCCTTGATCTTCCTATCATTATCGTCGTTAGATTTGGGAGTATGTAGGTTGCACGTGCCTGAGGAAAAAGGGTGTGGGATGAGACCCGCCCATCCCCGCATCTAACGAATGGGTGCCACATGGAAGTATGGAAGAGAGGTGGACCCCTATCCCATCCGTGGTCAAAGGAGGTGCTAGGTAGGCATCTGGGTATGGTGGGGCTCGAAATATAGTTTAATTTATAACATGAAGGTAAAAGGAAGAGAGAGGTAAAGAAGGAGAGAAGGAAGAATCTTATGAAGGATGATGGGGAAGGGCTAGTGTGACTAATAGGGTGACATGAAATCACCTCAGGGTGTCACATGGACCCAAAATTCCACATCAACAAAGATGCCACTTAGGAAAAATTGTCCTACAGTTTCCAAAAAAAGAAATTAAGTCTAGAGCCATTTTCTTATTTTGACCATAACTGGAGAAGAGTAAGTTAGATTCATATGAAAATTCTGGGTTTTCTCTATAGTGAGGAGATCTAAAAAATTTCTAGAGAGGGCCATTGGCCAATTATGCCTTGATTTGTCAAGAATTGCAAAATAATGGTTTTCAAAGAATTGGGTCCAAGCATTGGCAGAGATCCGGATTAAGATGAAATTATTGAAGAGAGTCCAAAAAGAAGAAATGTAAATAACACATGCAAGAATTGAATAAATTATAAGGGGTTTGGAATGGGGATGCTGAAATGGGCCAAAATCCACTATTCTAGGCCACTTTTTGGGGATTTTTGGGATTTGT
This sequence comes from Picea mariana, assembly GCA_032191745.1. NCBI lineage: Eukaryota > Viridiplantae > Streptophyta > Pinopsida > Pinales > Pinaceae > Picea > Picea mariana. The sequence goes on from JASDQU011314234.1 coordinate 6,896, forward strand.
TGAGGAGGAAAAGCTCCCCCACCCCCCCCATACGAAAAATATGGAAAAATTTATTTCCTCAACATTTTGTATACTCATCAATCCTGAAAAAATTTGTTAGTGAAGTTTTTTCAGAAGTGCACAGTTTGGGAGATAGTCAGTTTGGCTAAAAAAACATTAGTTTGGAAAAAGGGGTGAAAAAGGACAAAGTTGTCATTTCTAGATTATTGCATTTTTTGACTGGCTCATTATATTGACAATATGAGAGTTGTTATGAATTCTATTTCATCATTATTTTTTGACTGGCTCATTATATTGACAATATGAGAGTTGTTATGAATTCTATTTCATCATTATTATCTATGTATCATACACAATTTCTCTAGTTCCTAGCATATCTACTTCTGCAAGTCACAGAAGTTGGTGTCTCAGACTAATTGCACCAGATTGGAAAGTGTACAAAAGGGGTAAATTAACGACATTCAAATGATTGTAAATATATTCTCATAGATCATAATTGAGAAAGAAAGTATTCATTGGAAATGTATTGGATAAGAGAATCTATATATACAACCATAATTGTGAGTTGAGTAGCATAATTCACAAGAAAGTAGAAGGAATGTGATTGTTGGACTTGAAGGACACCATTGAGCAGAATGGAAATTTTAGGAAGCCATACATTTTGGCTCATAAATTAGATTAAGCATGAGTATGTTCATTGGAAAGGTAATCCAAAGGGAAAAAATGACAAATGTTCTAAGTCCTCCCAGTGAGCATTGGGATGCTCCATAAAGTTGTAGAAAAAAAAGTGGAATTGGATTCCATGAACGATGTAACTACTCGAAGTGAATATTTCTCCAAATAATTTCAAAATTTGGAGAAGAAATTTCCTAGATGATGGAGGTAAGTGCCATAGGTGATTGTTGGGTAAGGAATATTAGTGAAACTCATGATAATTCCTATGCATGAGTATAGAGGCAGATTTGAGGCACAATATCTTGGAAAAATAAAAATAAATGGTCTAAGCTTATTAACATGGCATTCTTAATGAGAAGAGGATAACTCCAACAAAGAGTTGTGTGAAGGGATTTCTAGAAAGAAGATAATATTTTACAAATGGATATTGTGTGGGTCTATTCCAGAGCAATTTGAAGGCCCATTGGACAAGGAAGTAGGTCAAATCCTGTGTAGTTGGATGAGGCAACAAAGAGATGAAGAGGGAAGTGCAAGGCTACAGAGTAGGTATCAAAATATTGAAAAAGGACTCAAAATAGTAGATCCAAGATTAGTATTCAGCTGCTACATAGTCTGAATGAATTTCAAAGGATAATCAACACAAATTCTCACATAAATCATGGATCCAACATGTGAGGAATGTCATAACATGCTCAAATATTTAAGGATAACTCCATAGCCTTGATGGTAGAGTGTATTGAAGGTGGAAAGGTTCATTGCGAGAGAAAACAAGGGATCTCATGGGGTGAGGTGTGACTCATGGGACGGGTAAAGTCATTTATAGGTCCTATCCTATGAGGACTTATAAGAGTTGCTAGTATGAATTGACAATTGTAGCTAAAGTATTTATAGTAATAATGCCACTTGTGAAATACAATTGTGGTATGATTTGTCATGAATGATATGAGTTAAATCATGGTGCTATATCAATCAATGTTTTAGTGAAAAAGAAAATATGCGATTTTGAAGTTAATGTTTATACAATGATTTGGTATTTGGTACTCCATTGTACATGGTTTTGGATATTGGTTTCTTATATTTTCTTGATGCATATTTAGATAGATTCATATTGCATTACAAGTTGATAGTGCAATACTTCTTCTAAAGTTATAAATTGTTTGGATTGCCATCCTCCATAGTCATTTAGGCTTCCATTTGTTTTATTTCTGATATTACATGTTAATATTAGGAATACATTGTTTTTATACCACGTCTTTAAGTTTGATAACTTGGGAAACATAGAATATGGTGCCCACTTGGATTTGATAATCTATGTGGTTGTTTTTGTTTATATCTTTATTCATTTATTGCATGATATTTCATTGTTATCATTTTCTACATACATACGATTTTTATTAAATATCTTATATATGAGGGTCACCCCCTTTGACTATTGTGTTTTTCATGTTAGCCTAAATTGGGGAAGTAAGATTACTTCCATAGGATGCCTTGGTATTGTTCCCTAGCTAGGAACAACCCAAGGAGCAACCCAAGGAACAACATACAATTTGGTGTCGTTGCGAGGGAATGAAGTTAAACAATTTCTTTCCCTGGTAAATGAAAAAAGATTAAGTTTTGAGTCTTGGTGGTGAACAAGAACATAACAATAGATTGTTTAGTTCTTTTCAAGAAAATTATTGATGAAAAAATTCACCTGGTGACTCCATTTCATTAGAGACTCCATTGGGAAGATAACCTTATTTAGGATGAAGAATGTTTTTAAGTTTAATAGGTGCTTGATGAAAAGTTTCTTTAAATAAATCCTAGTCATGTTGCCTAATATTTTATTTCTTTTTCCTATATACTTGAGAAGGATTTTTCCCTTTTTCATTCTTTGGAAAATTCATAGGTTGAAAATATTTTTAATCTCTTTCTTAAGAAAACATTGTCCCCTTCTTGTACTATTTAACCTTTTTATTTATTTTTTGAAAATCACAACAAATTCTCATGTATTATTTTCTCATGTATTATTATATTGTCTTTTTGAGAAGGAAATGCCTTCATTTCATTAGTGATTAATAAGCCTCATGAGAAATTGTTTCAAGATTCTCATCCTTAGATAACAAAAAGAAACAAATCTTTAAATTTATCATTAGTCTTTCATGATACTTCTGTAAATTATATTAAGGGTCTTCCTATGTTCAAGGGATATAATGAACTTTTTGTTGAACAACATTTATAACCTTTTCAAAATTATACAAATTAACTAGATGTTGAACATGATGATGTTACCATGAGAATGTTTTGTCATTCCTTGGAAGTAGATTGCAAATAATGGTTTAGAAACTTTCACGTTGGCTCTATTAGTTGTTGGATGTATTTTCATGATGCTTTCTAGGACAAATGGGAAGAAAGGAAAAATCATCATTACTATCTCTAAGTTTTACTCCATGAAAATAAAGAGTTATGAGACTCTTACAAAGTTCAATAGGATATTTCAAAGTTTTTATCTCAATATGCCAACAAATATTCAACCTTCTAAAGTTGTTTCTAAAGTGTATTATGCAACAACACATGAACCTGATTTTTTTCTTCTTCTTAGAGAAAAAATATCTTCCACCTTAAAAGAAATGTCTGTTGAAGCTCTAGAAATAGAAGGAAACTTATGTGCTTGTGGGAAATTTCCTAACACTTATGCTAATGAGGATTTGAATATAAGGAAGTAGAATGAAAAAATATGATAGTTATATGAAAAAGTTGTTGTCCCAAAACAACATAAAGAAATATATGGTGTTGTTATCCAAAAATAGTATGAAGAAATATTTGTCCAAGAAGCATATGAATAAACACATTTGCAGTCTAAATACATTAGGGAATTGATACGCACCTATGAGGTTAAAGGTGCTGGTAAATATTTTAATTTCCCTCATAGTTTTAATGAGGATAAGGTATATGAAGGATGTAAATAAGAAGATGCACTTGGAAAACTCCAAGAAGAGATGAATATTCAACTAGAGAATGTAGCTATCCAAGAACTTTTTGAATCATCAATTGAAGAAAGTGATGAAGAAAATGAGTATAGAAGAGTTTTTCTTTTTGGTTACCACATAGAACTTATTTGTCCTAGATTTGTTTAAAGGGAGGCCTTAGAAGATCCTCATATGGAGTTCCTTAGTCATGAACCTATTTGATACATATGAGGAGAAGATTGAGTTGGAAACAAAGAACTTATTTCCTACAACATACTCTAGTTACATATATGGCTCTGAAGATGAAGAACAAGAGATTGTAGAGAAAGTTGAAAATAAAAGAGTAACTAGATTTTTTAAACAAAAATAAGAGGTCAACAAAGCTAGAGATGAGGAAGGGAGATGCATAATTGGAACCAGTTTTTCACTTTACATGCAAAAAGAGAATATACCTATATCTACCCTGGTGAACCAAGAGCTTTCCATTATAAATTTGAAGATCCAATTGGATCTTGGTTGGAGTTTGTTCTAGAAAAAGCATTAATTGCATAAAAACTTTTAAAGACATTGCTTGTGGGATATAAGTATTAATTTTGTATTTAGGTTGGGGCACAATTGTTTTATCTTTGACTATCAACATTCATAGATTTCTTTTTATAAACAAAATCATTTCTTGGTTTCATTAGAAATATGATTTCAACTAACCCTGTTAGTTTTTTAAATAGATTAGGGATGTTTGTACATAAATAAGCTTTTTGTTAAGCAATAGTGTAGTTGTTTTAATATTGCGCATATTTAAAAAAAAATGGTTTCCTTTTCCAAAGCATGTATGGTTAGGGTATTAAAAATAAAATTAAAGTAAATATTTTATAAATCTTTATGTCTCAATCATCACATAGATATTAGTGGGAATGACATCCTTGATTGATGAAGATGTACCGATTATGTTGTCATGATGAGACTGGGAGACACTTCTAAAGAAAGATGCCTTTTTCTCATTATTAGGTTGAAAGACATGTTCTTTTAGTAATCATGTCTTAGAAAATGGTTGGGATGTCAAATTTAAAAATGATTATCTTAATTTACCCGAAGTCCCATATCCATTCATAAAATTAAATAATAGCTGGTCATGTGGACAGATAGAGTTAAGACAGTGGGGATGGACATATTTCATGAGTATACATTATGACATGGGCATATCCAACTCATCGTCAATAGCAGGTATCTTCCCTCTATGTCTAAACACATTGATTTACCTCATCTCATAATGCTTAATAAAATGGAGATGGTGAAAGGAAATTAAATGAGAAATGTGAGTATTTATCTCAGGGCTATGGATGCTCGATGATAGTAGAGCAAGGCTTGTGATGTCTAAGTGACTACACCATAGGCTATGGATGTTTTTTCACAGTGTCTAAGTGACTACACCAAAAGACAAGAGAGGAATGCTCATATGAATCTATATTTTATTACTCTTGTTACAATATTTAGACACTTAGGAGTTAGTTAAGATCTACTTGGTCTAATGTGTCGTTAGGTAAACATGTTTCTTTAGTATGCATTAGTATGCATTTGTAGTTAGGAAATCTAACGGTCACAATATGTTCCTGACATAGAGTGTTATGATGGTTCATATTCTCCTCGATATTAACGACCATTGATCTATGGCTTAACACTTGATTGGTCCATGATCTCTATATAAAGAGCATGGAGGGTCATTTTATGATGATCGATTGTGAGAAACTATATTGTAAAATATCTCTATAATCTTTTTTTTTTTCACTATTTCCTTGGCCTCCAAGTTTCGCAAACCAATGAAGGAATTTTTCTTTCCCAGCATAAGTATGCTTGTGACCTTCTTCGTCACTTTCACATGGAGGATTGTAAACCATCCCCTTATCCCTTCCATTTTGGAGTCAATCTTGCTACCACCTGTACTTCTCCCGAAGTTGATGCCACCTTGTACCGTTAGTTAGTTGGTAGCCTCTTATAAATGACTCATACCCATCCTAATCTTTCCTTTATTGTTGGTCTTGTTCTTGGTATATGCAAACATCCCATGAAATCCATTGTAAAACAACTAAAATAATACTTTGGTATGTTCGTGGTACAGTTGAATTCGAGATACATTACAATTCAGGGGGGACTCCTTTATTGGTTGGTTTCACTGATTAGATTGGGCTAGTGACCCTGTTGGCCCTCAACCAAGTTTTGAGGAAACATTGGTCGTGTTTGACCATTTTTGGGACTTCGATAGGCTGGTCGAAGATGGAGCACCCAGGCGAAGCGGAGATCGCAGGATCTCACTTATTTTTTGGGATTTTTGGGCTTTTAGGGTTTATGTAACAGGTACGGGATGTTATCCCATGGGTTTACCCATGTTTAGGCCTTTTTGTAATGTATAAATAAGTAGCTAAGCGATGTAAGGAGTACTTGTAATTGGATTAGTGTTGAGTACTTGTAATTGGCTTAGTGCCGAGTACTAGCTATTGATCAGCTTAGTGCATGACTAGTTGGCTTTGTGAAAAAGGATGTGGCTGTAAGAATCTATGATGATAAGAAGTTGGCTTTGTGCCTTGATCTGATTATGGGAAGGTGGATCTGCTGCTGTAGAGCACAGATCTCCTATCCAGTTGTGAATCTAGGCTCTGTGGCTTCGTGCACAGAAGTAGGATAATGTAAGGGACTTGAAGAATAATAAAGAAGAAGAGAATAATATTGATGGATGTAGCCCCACACTGGGGTGAACCATGTATATCCTATGTTGATGTGCTTTGTGCAATGTTGTTCATGTTGTTTATGTGCTTTATCTTCTTAGTGCACTGGTCTTGATGTATGATATATAGATATATGGATGCTTAGTACTTCATGTATGACGAATGCTAGATCTGATTTAATGCTATGTGCTAAGCGATTGGAAGTGTCTGATATGATTATTACTGCACTGTTTTGTACTTAGGGTTTGATCTGCGATGTGAATGAGAGTCCTAATATATTGTAGATTGTTGGCTAAGTGATCTGTTAAGTGTTGTAATCACAGACTTGTGTCCCAGCTAGGTTGTAGACACTTGAGTCCTGCAACCCCCCTTGCCTCTACCTCGGGTGAGACTTCAGCTGCTTCGTAGGTGTTGCTGAAAGGGCCGATAGTTAGGGTTTTTTTGGTGCGTTGCTGAAGCATTGAACCCTGGGTCTGCCCCTATGCCAACAAATGGTTTCATTGCCAGGACCTGAAACTGTGATTGTTGGGAACTGAAGAAAAGAGGAAGCTTTGTGTGTAGATCTGTTGCTGTAGTGTGCAGTATTCTAATCATCTTGCGAATATTTTTGCTCTGGTAAAGGTAAAATAAGTGGAATTTTTTTCTTAGAAAGTATGAATCTAGGTATGTTTGATAGATTTTGTCCCAGACTGAAAACTAGGGCACAACTAGAAGAACGATTTGATCTGAATAAATTTGATAGAGATAGTGAAAGATATGTTATCGCTATGCATAGAAAGAATTTTTGGACTAACAAGTGGGTGCAGGAACCTAGAAAGAATTTTGGCAGATTACAGGTCCAGCACGGTGATCCCAGTGCATAGTACAGGAAAGGTTGGGGATCGTTTAAAAGAACGAGAGGATTGACACTGTGTTATAACTGCAGAAGATCAGGACATCTTGCTAAGGAATGCCCTGGTATAGGTCCTATTTGTCTTTGTTGTAAATATATTGGTCATGAGGTTGAGGATTTGCCAAGGATGATTGCTAAAGTTGAAAAGATGAACATGAGACAAAAAATCTATGAATAAGGTCAAGAGGTTAAGGATATGTTAGAAAACCAGAAAGAATCAGAGACTATGTTATTACAGCTGAAAGAAACATTGAATGATCACAGAGACATCAGTTTACCAGAGATATTAAAAGAGAAGAAACACACATAAACAAGAATAGGAGACTTCAACATAGACTGTGTCTTGGATGAGGAAACACAGGTGAATATCATGCCAAAAAGCACTTGGGAAATTTTGGGAAAGCCTGCTATGGTACCTTCATTGCAAAGGATAGGCTTCTTTAAAGGAAAGATGATAACCCTATGTCGAAGAGTTACTAATGTACCTATGATAGCCCATGGAACAACGACTGAAGAATATTTGAAGTTATTAAATTTGTTGAGAACACACCTCATTTGCACTTTTTTAAGGAAAAACTTGGATTGAGAAGGGCTGGATTAGAAGAAAAGTAGAGGAGGAAGCCATGGAACAAAAAAATCAAGAATTAAGGGACTTCATGGATAGAAAAATAGAGAGACTAATAGAAGAACAAGAGGATAGGTCGAAGCAACAGAGGGCCATAGAATTAGCTGTTGAAGTTGAAAGAACACCAGAAGGATTAAAGAACCTGTCCATGCAGGAAAGAAGTGCATCCACCTCGGAAATAGTAAGAAAATAGTTATTACTTTTTAACCCTTTGAAAGACCCTCAACAGTGCGAAGTCACTTTACTGGGAGAAGATAAGAATAAGAATGGAAAGAGGAATCCAGAGACTCAGATCATAGAAAAGAAGGCAAGGAAGCTCAGTAA
>JASDQU011314235.1:0-17098 GCA_032191745.1 Picea mariana
CTTACATTATATGTCCCTTTCCCACTCACCATGGGATAGTCATTGGCTTTGTTGTGAATTGTTTGATGAATTTTAATTTAATATGAAAGCCATTGATTTTGGTTTGAATCGATTGATAAATTTTAATTTAATAAGAAAGTATTTAAAATTTAAAATTAAGGATAGTAGCATTCCATGTCACTCCCACTAAGTTGTTGTACATTAAAATTTTAAAATTCTAGTTGAGCTTTCTCCCATGAAAAACCTCTTCCAAAAACTTTAACAACGATTAATTATTCCCAACAGGTCCCCATTCTCAAGCTTAAACACAAACAACACAAGTAAAAGCTATACTCATAATCACCCCCTCATTTAAAAGGCCCATACTTTACAAATATGTGCCCACAAGGATATCTCATCTTGCTTACTTATTTCTCCTTGTATATCTCAAAATTGTGCCTCATAGACCTGTCTTTTAAATCCATCTAGTTTTGGACCTAAGGAGATTGAAACTCCTCTTATTTCAAGGATTCTCAAATAGGGTGAGATAGTCGAATATGGGCTAGTTGTAGTGAACTCTCACTAGTTTACTGCTAGAGCACAACCTAATCAAGCAAAGACCTATCTTCTTAGTTCATTGTGTTCATGACATTATGGAGACATTCAAGCATGTAGAAAATTTTTCTCAGAGTTTTAATCAATTCCAAACTTTCATCAATTTTTCAAAGATTTGGATTGATTCAAAATTGCCATAAATTTTCTAGACAACATTCCACTTTATAAAAAACTTGGATCATAGTAAAACTCTACACATACCTAACTTTATATAGTCATTTAGTTAAATTTATCATTAGAAAAATAGTTTTCTACTCTAAAATTAGCTTACTCAGTGTTACCACCATTGCATGGGGAAGTAATCGGGCTTCCCCAGATCTAGCCAATGAATAAACTTGAAGCCTTCGCGGATACACCGACACCAAAAAGCAAACGGGAGGAAAGGTCCAGCAATGAGGCTTCCACTCTATTATTCTTCTCATTACAAATCAGCCAATGAATGCCTTACCTTGAGATACAAGATGTCTTCCTCTCATTGGCCAAATTTGCCAATGTTCTTTTTTTCTTAATTTAGTGTATTCCTTGTAGGGTGGACATTGGTCATAAAAATGATTGGTGGGGGCGCATGTGCAAGGCTTGGAAGTGGAACAATTTGGCAGCTTTTAATTGTTTTTCATCTCATCCCTATAGATTAAACTTGCACTATGCCTCTAAATTAGCCAATATTTTGCACAGATATGAAGAAGATGAAAGTTGTAGCTAAATAAGATTTTGCAAAGTTGTTGAGGTTGTTAGTCTAAATGTTCTATGTTGTTTTTTTCGGGGATTTTTTTTGTTTAATTTTTCCTAAAATTCAGTGAAAAAGTGTTGGATCTGAATATTTGAGAGGTTAAGTTTGTAAAATTTGAGTGTTCCGGAGGTTTTTCAACACACTAAATCCATTTATACGTTCAAAAATGTAATTTAAACAACAGAAAATTGTGATTTCATCTAGATTTATGTCACCGAATTCTGACAAAAAAGACCAAAATATAAAACAATTAGACAATACCAACAGTTAGTTGCTATAATTTGAGTGTCCTGGGGGTTTTTCAACAAGCTAAATCCATTTATGCGTTCAAAAATGTAATTTAAATAGCAGAAAATTGTGATTTCGTCCAAATTTAGATCACCAAATTCTGACGAAAAAGACCAAAATATAGAACAATTAGACAATGCCAACAGTTAGTTGCTATGTTTACGTTAATTGTTGTGTTAATGTATGTGATGGTATCCCATGACCCATGTTTCTAGAATTTAATTTTTTACCGCTATGAGGAACGTTAAATATTATTGACCCGTAATTTTATGGTTATTATGCACAGCAAATTTTTGTATGACAGTGTGAGATGATTGTATATTGTAATGAGAGCTCTTGGATTAGAGTTTTGTATGAGATTGTTTCATGATCCATGATATAACATAATATATGATAGTGGGGTTTTTACCTTTATGCGTTCCCGGTAAAAGCATATGTGTTATGTGTGATTGATCTTTCTTCTTGATATTGCAATTGGCGATCGTGTTTTAAATTCCGCAAGAATATTTGTAGAAGCGATTATGTATTTAACAGTGGCATATAATTATTAGATCAGGAGAATCCAAGCAATACATAATTTGTATTGAAATTTCTACATGGTATCAGAGTGCAGAAGATTGCAGAAGTTGAGTTTGTGATTGGATAGAATTCGAATTTGCAGAAAGATTTTCTTGGTGCTACAGCAGATTCAAGATCGAAATGGCTTTCAATGGCTTGAGGTTAGAGTATGCACTCGAGGGCAACTCAAACTATATTGCTTGGAAGGACAGGATGGAGGCAGTACTCGAAGACAATGGCTTGAAGGAATTCATTGACAAAGATGTTCCTAAGCCATATGTTGCAGACGTTGCAAATCTTGATGCATGGAAAAAGAAAGTGGCAAAGTCGAGGAGGATCCTATTGGAAGGAGTACGAGACCACATTGTCTCAAACCTCCATGGGAAAGCCACACCATATGCAATGTGGAAGGCTTTGACGGATCTATTTCAAAACAGCAACAACCATAGGAAATTGGTGCTCAAAGATAAACTCAGGAAGATCAAGATGGATAAGGGCGACTCCATTCCAAAATATCTCACAAAGTTTTTTCAATGTCGGGATGAGTTGGGGAGTGTGGGAATAATAGTCATTGATGATGATTTGTTGAGCTTGCCTCTCCTAGGACTTCCCAAGAATTGGCACAGTTATCAAGACTCTATCAATGGAAGGGAAAAATTACCAGTTTGGGAACGACTATGGTCATATATAGTGCAGGAGGAGTTCAAGCGGAACACCAGAGATGGATCTTCATCAACGAATGATGATGAAGAGGATTATGCTTTAGCTACCAAGGCAAGGAAATGGAAGGGGAAGAAATTCCATTCAAAATCTGAGTTTAAAGTCAAGAAGTTGGATGTGTCCAAAGTGAAGTGTTTTCACTGTCACGAACATGGGCATCTTGCTACTAATTGTCCGCAGAAGAAGAAGAACAAGAAGGTTGTTGGCGTTGCAGTTGATGAGGCCCTTGCCTCGCAATTTGAACTTGACTTCTCTTTGATCGCATTCATGGATTCAAGTGCATTGGGATCGGTGTGGTATTTGGATAGTGGCTCTTCCTTCCACATGACAGGAGATAAGGACCTTTTCAGTGACTTGGAGGAAAAAGATCTCAAAATGCATATTGAGATGGGCGACGATGGATGATACAGTGCGACTGGCATTGGTACCATTACCTTTCAGAGTGAGTCAGGTAAACCATTTCAATTGAAATATGTTATGCATGTTCCAGGTCTGAAGAAAAATTTGGTCTCAGTCGCAATGTTGGAGGACAAAGGCTATGACGTTGTTTTTAGCGATAGAAAATCTTTCCTGCAACATAAAACAACGGGTCAAGTCAAGAGGATAGGGATTCAAGTTAAGAATCTCTACAAGATGGAGGTAGATGGTTGCACTGCCATGATGGGCAATGCAGAAAAAGTGGTGAGATGGGATGAGGGCGAATTATGGCATAGACGATTGGGCCATCTTCATCATGGAGCCTTGAAAATCATGCAACAAATATCTACTAGACTTCCAATGGGAACACTTTCTCAGTTAGATCAGTGCAAGGGTTGCACCATGGGGAAGTATGTAAAGTCCACCTTTCATGAAAAGGAGAACCGTGGTTCGTTGATCCTGGAGATAATTCACACAGACGTGTGTGGACCATTCTCGGTTGCTTCAACAACGAAACATAAGTATTATGTTATTTTTGTTGATGAATTTTCTCGTAAATGATGGATCTTATTCATGCAGAAGAAGGATCAAACATTCTCAAAGTTCTGTGAGTTTAAATCATTGGTGGAAAAAGAGTCGGGGAAGCAAGTGAAGGCTCTTAGGAGCGATTATGGTGGAGAATACATCTCTAACGAATTCGAAGACTTCTGCAGCAAAGAAGGAATTCGAAGAGAACTCATAGCACCTCATAACCCACAACAAAATAGGGTCGAAAAGAGGAAGAATAGAACGATCGCGGGTGCAGCACGAGCGGTGTTGCATGATCAGGGCCTACCAATGCATTTGTGGGCGGAAGCATGCAACATTGTGGTTTATGTGCAAAACCATTGTCCTCATAGAGTACTTGGCATGAGTACACCTCAAGAAGCTTTCACTGGTAAGGAACCTTATGTTTCTCATTTTAATATTTTTGGCTCATGTGTTTATGTGCATGTGACCAAGGATACCAAAAAGAAGATGGAACCGATTGCTGAAGTTGGGATTTTTGTGGGGTACACACAAAAACCTCATAATTATCGTGTGTATTTGCCTAACAGTAAGATGATTGTTATACAACGGGATATAAAATTCGATGAGGGGAAATCCATACGGTTGTCGCTTGAGAGGGAGCTAGACTTGCATGCAAAGGAGGAACTGTTGGTTCCCAAATATGAGTCTCAAGATGTGGATCAGCTAGATGAGGAGGTTCATGGAGTGGAGGAAGCCACTCATGCAGATCTATCCATCATAAATGGAAAAAAGTGCACCATGGAAGCTGATAGATTGAGACTAGATGTTGCACGGAATGTAGGATCCCCTACTTCACAGCGTAGATGGAGACAGTCTCCTAATCGATTTACTAGATACATGGCTCTCACGATAAAAGGTATTGTGACTGAGCCACCTTCCTTTCAGGAAGAAGTACAGGATCCCACATGGGTAGATGTAACGGTGGAGGAGTATGACTCCATTGTCAAAAACAGTGCATGGGAAATTGTCCCAAGACCGATCGACAAATCAGTGGTAGGTTTGAGATGGATCTACAAGGTAAAGCAAGATGCTGATGGGAGTGTGGAGAAATACAAGGCCGGGTTTGTGGCCTAGGGCTTCTTATAGATCGAGGGAATAGATTATGATGATACCTTTGCACCTGTTGCAAAGTACTCTTCCATAAGATCCTTCCTTTCACTCTCAACCCCGATGGGCTGGCGCATTCATGAGATGGATGTAAAAACTGTGTTTCTCAATGGGATCATTGAGGAAGAAGTGTACATTGAGAATCTAGAAAGTTTTCAAACCTTTGACAGGGATTCGCATGTGTGCAGACTCAAGAGAGCATTGTATGGGATGAAGCAAGCACCCTGTGCTTGGTACACTCGAATAGACAGTTATTTCACCAGACTGGGCTTCACCAAAAGTGAAGCGGATGCAAACCTATACCAAATTGTGGTGGAGGGTAAGATTTTAATCATTATTCTTTATGTTGATGATTTAATACTGACTCGTGATGAGCATATGATACACTCATGCAAGGAGGACCTTGCAAAGGAGTTCGAGATGAAGGATTTGGGCCTCCTTCATTATTTCCTTGGATTGGAAATATGGCAGCGAGATGGTGAAATTTTTGTGTCTCAAGGCAAGTATGCAAGGGAGATACTAGGTAAGTTTCACATGGAGGGTTGCAAACCCATGGATACTTCTCTTCCAGGAAACTAGAGGAAAGAGAATGCTACTTCTGGAGAGGTAGTGGATGCTACTATCTATCGATAGTTAGTGGGTTCGCTAATGTATCTAGTGAACACGAGACCGAACATTTGCTATGCAGTTAACGAGCTGAGTCAAGNGGGGGGGGGGGGTGAATCAATATTGCCTACTTTTTCTTTTTAACTTCATCCATATTAAGCAGACATATTAATTAGTCAATTAAACAATATATGATGAACAACAAACCCTTATGAACATAAGATTTTATTGTGGAACCCAACAGGGAAAACCACCAACACTTTTCTATTAACTACAAAATTCATTTTCTTACAAGTTACATAGAAGGAAGATATTCTTCCTTTTCGATCAGCACCAATTGATCAGGATGCACCCACACCCTTGTTTACTAGCACCAACTAGTAGGAGGCTACGACCCCCTGTTTAGTCAGCTACAACTGACAAGGAAGCACCAACTCCCTCTGTTCACCAACACCAATTGGTAGGAGGCTACAACCCCCTATGTAGTCAGCTACAACTGACAAGGAAGCACCAACTCCCCTGCAGGCTCCAACCTTCCCTTGAACCACCCAACCACCCTTAGTTTATAATGCAATTCAATCTCTTCTTCTCTTCATCGAATTTGATTCATTCAGCCATTTGTTGTAACTTCTACTTGTCTGCTCCAACCTTTTCTTGTATGGTCTTCTGTATCAAGTACTAGATTGCATAATTGTTTCTCTATCTTATTTTGTTCTTTATTTTCAATAAGACATTGACAGGCATCTTAGAACGAACATTTCTTCATCTTGGACTCTGCTCCTATTTTTGATCTTCTAATATGAACCTCAGAGACACATTCTTCTCACCACTTTTTCACATTTATGTAACCTTCAAACTGGTGTGAAATTTAAAACACTGTGTCCCTTTATTTTAACCATTGTACCTTTTCATTTAAAAATGATAATCTAAACTTTTAATTAATATTATTTTCCTTTTTATTATATATTCATGTTTTCATGATTTAACTCACTTTTAATCATGACTGTGTATCGATTCACTTTTGTCATGAGTTGATCACAGACATGGATCAACTCATTAGATCGTACTCATGTTTTTGTTGCGTTCTCGGTTCACCAACAGACCATATTCGATCATTTATCATTTCTCTGTATTGTTCTGGTGTAACTTCCTATCGAATAAAATCTGTATGAGGTGCTCCCTTCAAACCAATTTCATATGACCATAGGCACAGAACCACAGGCTTATTAACCTAAGAAACGTATTATATTCTACCTTTTAAATCTATTACCATATGACCAATGGTGGTGACCTCACGTTAGGCAGGACGAGCGTATGAGCGCTTATCACTTCAACAACCATGATTCATTCTCCTGACGAGATGGATGGCTGTCATAATTTCGGCACTTTGACCTTTGGTTCTTCATGACTTACAACATCACAAAACTCCCGATTATG
Organism: Picea mariana; assembly: GCA_032191745.1. Lineage (NCBI taxonomy): Eukaryota > Viridiplantae > Streptophyta > Pinopsida > Pinales > Pinaceae > Picea > Picea mariana. The sequence continues at coordinate 7,028 of JASDQU011314235.1, forward strand.
ATAACACCAAAACAATCAGACAGTTCACTTTTATTTCGCGGAGACAGATCTATGGTTCTCTTTAGACTTTACACTCATTCTTTCACTGCTAAATCCAATGACTATGATTCAGTCATGCGTTGAGATGGATTTTTATTATAATTTAGACACTTTTCCCTTTGGGTTTTCATGATTTCCAGCTGTCAAATATCCAAAGCTCTCAATCTACTAACACGTGTCCCTTTCAGAATTTCAACGTTCAGGACTTCGGGATATTAGAGTATTTTCTTGTTGTGTAAAACTCTCAAAGTAGAAATTCCAAATGTGACGTAAACCTGTTGACGTCACATGATGACTTGGCACGTGCCTAGTAGCTTCCATGTGTCATTCAAATTCACGATATACATGTGCCTGAAATGCCAATAATAATTTGGCATTTGTCGTTCTTTGACTGTGCCACGTGTCCCTGCTGACGTAGACTGTTGACGTGGATCCTCATGTGGCACATGCTCTTCTCTTGGATCTAAGGGTTGTCCTACTCCCAGTGTATTCTTAGATTGACGGCTGAGAGAAAATTGTGACTTCACGTGTCAAGTATTTGAACGTGAGCCACCACTGACTCTTCCAACTCCCGATATCCAAAATACTCTAGATCAATGGTCCACATTCCTCTTTAATCCAATGGTCCAGATCTTATCAGGACTTCACGTTTTGCGAGTTCTTACAAATGGCTCTTTGACTTCTTCACTCTTCGAGTCAGTGAAACAATGACCCTTTGCCATGTGCCATCCTTGACAATAGATGGTCCCGATCATTTCGGAACTTGTCACGTGCACCTTCTTGACAAAGTACAATCCCGATCATTTCATAACTTGTCTCGTGCACCTTCCTCCGGATCCAATGGTTTGAAAATAACTCGGGTTTGATCTGATGGATGATGGGTATTCGAATATTCGAACTCCCAACCTCATTACCTCACTTATCTTATCTGCAGCTCCACTGGATCTAATGGTTTCTGGTCCTTCATGCTCCAATCTAACGGCCACGATCCTCCAACGATCCTCAAGCTCATAGTCACCCATATGAACGTCGTCTGTTATATGAGACAATAAACACCATCAATTTCCTCGATCGTACGGCTGCTGATAGTTCTTACTCTGATCAGATGACTGATGAGCTTACGCCTCTTCCTGTGCAATGGTCGATTTCTCAATATTTCCATAGATCCCGACTATACATATGCAATGCTCTTCTTCATTCTCTAACTCTCCTGAGCTTTGATCATAGGAACATTGTTGATCCTATCGTGATCAACAATAATCATGTCATTTCTTTTGTACTATGTTTTCCCTTCTGAGCTTACGCTATCGATCTCTGCACATTGTTTGAAATCAATGGCAATCTCATCTGTGATAATTCATCATTAACAACAGATCATCACATTGATTGTTGACATCAATGACAATATTTCCAACAATCTCCCCCTTTGTCATTGAAGTCAACACACTAACTTCATATACAAAACTCCCCCTGTGATGATGCTTTCTTCTTATGAAGTTTTCATTTTATGAAGTTTCTCTCCCCCTTTGACATCAATGGCAAAGGGTTTCTTCTCCTATGATCTGTCTGTATAAGTACTTGTCTGACCACTGGTAACTCCTCCTACAGACATGTTCTTCCTATCATAGTTGAATGACTCCCCCTGTCAATATACTCTCTCTCTTCTTCTGACTACTCTCCCCCCTTTGTTTCTGAAAAGGTAGCTCTTCCTGACAAGGTTTCATTCCCTGTTGATTTACTAACTTCTTATCTTAGTTGATTGGTATTTTTTGTGTTTTGAAATGAGTAGTCTTTATTGATATAGATTTTTGTAGTGATCGAGTCTTTTCAAAACTTAATCTAATCACTTTTTTATTTACTAACCAAAACTTCCCTTGAGTTTTTACTGACTGTTCTCCCCCTTGGTTTAAAAAAGGGTAGCTTTTTCTGACAGGGTTTCTCCTCTTGTTATCTCTACAGGATGTCATGTACCTCATTTTGTACATCAGAATGTTGCTTCTGCGGATGTCGTTTTCCTACTGGTACACTACGTAATTGTAGCTCATGTTTATTCAAACAACTCTTGGATCTGCCCATTGATTCTCATCGATCTCTAATTAAGATACCAATTGTTTTTATATCATCCACCTTGACATCTACATTCTCAACAATCTTATGTAACCTAAGATTGTAGCATCTGTATGCTTTCTTGGTAGAATCATATCCAATAAGGATACCTTCATTAGATTTGGCATCAAATTTGATGAGATTCTTATCAAGCCTTTTGATGCAGCTTTCTGGACAGAGATTTCTCATTTATTATTTTTTATTTTTTATTTTGAGAAGGAGTTTCAGTGTATCATTAAAATAGGATTGGAAGATCTTTGAGATAATCAACACTCAATTCTTCTTGTCGTTCTAGTGTTGGAGATTCATCATCAACATCATTATTATGTGCACTAGAAGCTTCTTTATCTTTGTCTTGATAATATTTCTCATTAGAAGTTTCACCTACCAAACTCCTACTATAAACATCATCACTTTCAGGAGCAATATATTCATCACCTTTTTTGTTTGGTACTTCAGATTTTCTTTTCCATATCTTATTTACTCTTCTTGTCATATTGTGTGAAGCATTTCTTATTGACTGTCTTCTTGAGTTCCAACAATCATGGGCTTTGTGACCATATCCACCACAACCGTATCATCTTATAGTGTAACACTGTGTAGCAATATGTCCAACAAGATAGCAGTTCCAACATCTTATATTGTTGTTGAACCTACCAATTTGTTTTCTTCCATGATGCTTACAATCCAAGGATTTATGACCATACTCATTACAAGAAAAACAATAGCCATTAAAAACACTCTCATACTTCCTTTTATTCATCCATGATAGTGTCTTTCTTCTAAACTTGCTTTGAGGTGTATGAGTAGCTTCAGGATGTCTTCCTTGATCTGATCTTCTAAATGTTGTAATGTTGCTTTAATTCTTTGAACATGAAGGACCTGTGTCATACTTTCTTTCCATTTTTATAAATGAAAAACTTGCATCAAATCTGTCTTCACTCTTTACAAATGAAGGACTTGCATCAGGTTTCTTGGGATTACTAATTTCTTCCTTGTTGTAGCCTAGACCGGTTTTGTCATATGGTGATCTCCGAATATCCAAGATCTCATCTAAGATCATAGAGTTACTCAAGAAATTGACTTGGGTGTTTGACTTCTCAAACTTATTTCTAAGATTCACAACTTCTGCTTCCATCTTATGACATGATTCTTCCTTTTTGTCCAACTGGTTCCTTACTACCTCCTCTCTCCTTTTGGCTTCTTCAAGTTGGATTTTAAGATTGACATAGATTTCCCCTGGTTCTTTTAGATCTGCAAGGTTTTTGCTTGAGACATCATCTTTCTTCTTTTCTTCTTTTTCTTGACTGATTTCATTTTTCAGTCTCTTGAATTTCTCTTCCTTTTCTTTTGTTAGATTAGCATCTTTTGTTTTCAATTTTTTGATCTCTTATTCTTTATTTTCTAACTGAATATTTTTCTCAGATATGATTTATTTATTGTCTTTGAGATTTTCTTTTATTTCCAGGATATGCTTCTGATTGCTAAGCTCATCATCTTCCTTCTCCTTTTCTTTCACTTGACTAATTTCTTTCTTCAGCTTCTCAATCTCCTCTTCTTTCTCTTCTAACTGATTGTCCTTCTCATATATTATCTATTCACTTTCCTTGGGCATTTTCTTTATTTCCAAGACATGCTTTTGACTCTTTTCAAGAAATTCTTGAGTGTAGTCATGAAGATAGCTATAGTCTGATTCATTATGGTGATAGAGGTATTCAGATAGACTCCAATCAATATTTTGTTTGGCCTTTGATAGTTCTTCTTCTTCTTCTTCTTCCATGGGATAAATGCTAACAAAACATTTTGTTATTGTATTTGAGTCTTCTTCTTTACTTGTAGGGGAGAATTCAATATCAACATTATTGTAATTGAAAGATTGTGGAGAGTCTTTACCTTTATTAATGGTTGAGTCTTTTCTTTTGATTTGATACATCTTCTTGGGAGGATGAACAGATTCTTTGGACGTATCATCACTAGACATGTCATCTTCAACATCAATATGAGTAATAGGACTTGATCCTTTAATTATGTGTGCATGGTCATATCCAAAGACAATTTTTTTCGAGGGAGATCTTTGTAGACTGAGAACTCTATCAAAGGCTTCAGTCCCTTTCTTGAATTTCTCAACAGTGTTAAGTTGATCTTTTAGTTGTTTACACCTTTATTTATATTTTCTCAGTTCTTCCAAAGCACTTTCAAGCTCAACTTCCAAATTGACTTCTGCTTCAATTTTTTAGTATTCTTCAAAAGAATCTTCATCACTAGAATTGTTGTAGACTGAACTTTGTTATGATTGAAATGCTTCATTTGACTTCTCATCTGAGTAGACGTCTTTTATTCTGTCCCAAATTTTCTTTGCAGAGTTACATTCACCTATCTTTTCTTTGACATCATAAGGTAATCCATCAAGGATTGTATTCATTGTCATTGAGTTACTTTTCTTGGCTTTCTTTTGAGTTGGAGTCCTTACTCTGCTTGGTGGGAAGTAATCAATGATTATTGAATTCCATACATCAGGTCCCAATGCCTTAAGATGACTTTCCATTATTGTACTTCAAAATATGTATTCTACTTTTCCAGATATTGGAGTTCCATTCTCAGTGTAAATCTTTTGTCCATCCATGTGTGCTTAATTTGATCTTCCTTTCAGTTTGTTAGACTGTTCTTTAATGGAACCTCACTCTGATACCAATTAATGTAATATCCAACAATACTGAGAGGGGGGGCGGGGGGTGAATCAGTATTGCCTACTTTTTCTTTTTAACTTCATCCATATTAAGCACACATATTAATTATTCAATTAATAAATATATGATGAAAAACAAACCCTTATGAACACAAGATTTTATCGTGGAACCCAACAGGGAAAACCACCAACACTTTTCTATTAACTGTAAAAATCATTTTCTTAGAAGTTACATAGAAGGAAGATATTCTTCCTTTTCGATCAGCACCAACTAATTAGGATGCACCCACGCCCTTGTTTACCACACCAACTGGTAGGAGGCTACGACCCCCTGTTTAGTCAGCTACAACTGACAAGGAAACACCAACTCCCTCTGTTCACTAGCACCAACTAGTAGGAGGCTACAACTGACAAGGAAGCACCAACTCCCCTGCAGGTTCCAACCTACCCTTGCACCACCCAACCGCCCTTAGTTTATAATGAAATTCAATCTCTTCTTCTCTTCATCAAATTTGACTCATGCAACCATTTTCTGTAACTTCTACTTGTCTGCTGCAACCTTTGCTTGTATGGTCTTTTGTATCAAGTACTGGATTGCATAACTGTTGCTCTGTCTTCTTTTGTTATTTATTTTCAATAAGACATTGACATGCATATTATAACGAACATTTCTTCATCTTGGACTTTGCTCCTATTTTTTATCTTCTAATATGAACCTCGGAGACACATTCTTCTCACCACTTTTTCTCATTTATATAACCTTCAAACTGGTGTGAAATTTAAAACATCATGTCCCTTTATTTTAACCATTGTACCTTTTCATTTAAAAATGATCATCTAAACTTTTAATTAAAATCATTTTCCTTTTTATTCTTTATTCATGTTTTCATGATTTAACTCACTTTTAATCATGACTGTGTATCGGTTCACTTTTGTCATCAGTTGATCATAGACATGGATCGACTCATTAGATCATACTCATGTTTCTGTTGTGTTCTCGGTTCACCAACAGACCATATTCGATCATTTATCCTTTATCTGTATTGTTCTGGTGTAACTTTATGTCGAATGAAATCTGTATGAGGCACTCCCTTCAAACCAATTTCATATGACCATAGGCACAGAACAACAGACTTATTAACCTAAGCGACGTATTATATTTTGCCTTTTAAATCTCTTACCATATGACCAAGGGCGGTGACCTCACATTAAGAGAGACAAGCATATGAGCACTTATCACTTCAACAACCATGATTCATTCTCCCAACGAGATGGACAACTGTCGTAATTTCTGCAATTTGACCTTCGGGTCTTTATGACTTACAGCATCACAAAACTCCCGATTATGATATCGCTAAAACAATCGGACGGTTCACTTTTATTTCACGGAGATAGATCTACGGTCCTCTTTAGACTTTACACTCATCATTTCACTACTAAATCCAACAATTATGATTTAGTCATGTGTTGAGATGGATGGCTGTCATAATTTCGACACTTTTCCATTCGGGTTTTCATGATTTCCAGCATGTCAAATATCTGAAGCTGTCAATCTACTGACTCATGTCCCTTTCGTAATTTCAACGTTCGGGACTTCGAGATATTAGAGTATTTTCTTGTTATGTAAAACTCTCGAAGTAGAAACTCTTGACATGATGTAAACTTGTTGACGTCACATGATGACTTGGCATGTGCCAAGTAGTTTCCATGTGTCATTCAAATTCACGATATACATGTGTCTGAAATGCTAATATTACTTTGACACTTGTCATTCTATGACTATTGCACGTGTCCCTGTTGACGTAGACTGCTAACGTGGATCCTCATGTGGCACATGCTCTTCTCCTGGATATAACAATTGTCCTACTCCCGGTGTATTCTTAGATTGATGGCTGAGAGAAAATCGTAACTTCATATGTCGGGTATTTGAACGTGAGCCACCACTGACTCTTCCAACTCTTGATATCCGAAATACTCTATATCAATGGTCCACAGTCCTCTTTAATTCAATGGTCCAGATCTTATCGGGACTTCGCGTTTTGCGAGTTCTTACGAATGGCTCTTTGAATTCTTCACTCTTCGAATCAGCAAAATGATGACCCTTCGCCACGTGCCATCCTTGACAAGATACGGTCCCGATCATTTCAGAACTTTTCACGTGCACCTTCTTGACAATGGATGTTCCCGATCATTTTGGAACTTGTCTCATGCACCTTCCTCCGGATCCAACGGTTTGACAAGAACTCGGGTTTGATCTGACGGCTGATGGGTATTCGAATATTCGAACTCACAACCTCTTTACCTCACTTATCCTATTTGCATCTCCACTGGATCTAACAATTGTTGGTCCTTCACACTCCGATCTGACGACCATGATCCTCCAATGATCCTCAAGCTCATGGTCACCCATATGACCGTCGTTCATTATATGAGACAATCAAGACCGTCAATTTCCTCAATCGAATGGTTGCTTACAGTTCTTAGTCTGATCAGACAACTGTTGAGCTTACACATCTTCCTGTGCAATGGTCGATTTCTCAATATTTCCATAGATCCTAACTATACATCTGCAATGTTCTTCTTCATTTGCTAACTCTCCTGAGCTTTGATCATAGAAACATTGTTGATCCTATCGTGATCAACAATAATAATGCTATTTATTTTGTACTGTGTTTTCCCTTCTGAGCTTACATTATCGATCTCTGCACATTGTTTGACATCAATGACAATCTCATCTGTGATAATTCATCATTAACAAAATATCATCACATCGACTGTTGAAATCAATGACAATATATTCAACAAGTATGGCTTGTGGTACAGACAGATGGATGAGGTAAAATTTCATGGCTTCATGGATGCAGATTGGGCGGGCATCCCAACGAACAGAAAGAGTACATCAGGGGGGATTTTTAGTATCGGATCTACAGTTGTTTCTTGGTACAGCAAGAAGTAGAGATCTGTGGCACTTAGTTCAGCGGAAGCGAAATACATGGCAGTGAGTCAAGTTGCATGTGAGGCTATCTGGATTAGAAAGATCTTGGTTAGTTTTTTTGGTTCTCATTTAGATCCAATAGTGATTCATTGTGATAATCAGAGTTGCATTAAACTCTCGATTAATCCTGTGTTCATGATAGATCTAAGCATATAGATATCCTATATCATCATCTCAGAGATTGTGTGCAGCGGAAGATCATGTTGCTTCAGTACATTTCTACGAAAGATCAGGATGCAAACATTCTAACGAAGGTGCTCACCAAGAGCAAATTCAAATACCATAGAGACAGGATTGGCGTGAAGGATAATCCCTTTCTTGTTGAGAGGGAGTGTTGAAAATTCAACAAGAAATGTCTGTCCAATTTATTTTTCCCTAAAATAAATTGGACAATAAATATTAATCTATTATCTCATAAGCACTTGAAATAGTTAACTGAATTGGAAAATCAGTTAGCTATAGGAAATTCGAGTTCAAAGGTTGACTGGTGGGACATGAAATTTGAATTAGTTGTAACTAAGTGATTCGAAGTTGTAACAAAGTTATATGTGTAGTTATGTGAGCTGTGAAGTAGTTTAACTCAGTTAAGTGAGTTAAGCTCAGTTTTACTAGTTGTAACTGAACTTACACTAGTGAGAGATCAGTGAATTAATTATTTATTAATTCACAATCAGTGATCTCACATGCAACTGAAGATTTACCATTGTTAACTACATGGATGTCAGATCCAGTGGAGACCCTGTTGAGATAGCAGGTGAAAGGGACAGTTTGACGATCAATTGTGACATTAGTGAGTGCACTCATGGAACCACACACACAGTGGATGTTTCGATGAGGAATGCAGAGCCTAGGAAAGAGGATTCAAATTTATTTGCAGGGTTTTCCATTAGCAGGGATTGCACAGAGGAGGCAGGTTGTCTGGAGGCAGTAAATTGGCACATGCATTTGCAAATTTTTGTATGACAGTGTGAGACAATTGCATATTGTACTGAGAGCTCTTGGATTAGAGTTTTGTATGAGAATGTTTCATGATCCATGATATAACATAATATATGATAGTGGGGTTTTTAGCTTTATCTTTCCCGATAAAAACATATGTGTTATGTGTGATTGATATTTCTTTTTGATATTACAATTGACGATCATGTTTTAAATTCCGCAAGAATATTTATAGAAGCAATTATGTATTTAATAGTGGAATATAATTGTTAGATCAGGAGAATCCAGGCAATACATAATTTGTATTGAAATTTCTATAGGATTCGTATATGTGGCATACCCAGCCACTAGTAGGCTGGGCACGCTACTTCAAAATGGACTTAAAGAATTGATTTTCAATTATGATATCGATTAATTAATAACGAATCATGAAAGACACACCTTCCATAATCAAGATTCATTCTACAACATAAAATACACGCACAATATGCCATGCACATCAATAAACAACAAGCATGCATATTATAAATGCATATCTCAGAGGTAATAATTAATACACATCGGAAATAAATATAAAAGCAAGGAAACCATGACAGAGAACACTTATCTTAAACAAAACTAGTCACCAACTAGATGCAGACCAAGGACATTCCACCCAATCTTAGACACTACCATTCCAATTCTCGACAGCAATTTCACCCCCGAGCCAAGGCTATAAGTCCACAAGGACGAGTTCTAGAGTGATACTCAGCTTTCCAAACCAAACAAGAGTCAATCTCTCACAAGTTTCTCAACACAAAACAATCCAAGCAACACCATCTCTCTCTTCTCTCCATCCTACACCACCCAAAGACAATGAACCCCCTTCACTTCCACACAATCCCTCATGCTATCCAATTCTTTCCAGGGATCCAGTGCATCTCATCAAGAATGTCCATGTTGGGACTCTCAAGATTCACAACTGTGAACAAGATTTAGCTCTTTCCAATGCATCTCAGGAATACAGGCACCAACTCATGGATGGAATTCACCAATAGTTACTACAACCAACAAAATAATGACTTCGTTCCCCAACAATTCATTCTCATGTCCCAACCAAGAACCATAACGAATGAGGAATAATGAATGAGAAAAGCAAATGAAGAGTGAACCCCTAAACAACCTAAAGAGGGGTTTATATATTTACTTGGAAATCAAGAACCACATGGTCGTCCCCAAGAATCTCATGCAACCACTTTTCTCAATTAAAACCAAGATGGGTATATAAAATAATAATAAAAGACTTGGCCTCTTTATCCCCCCCCCC
>JASDQU011314235.1:17198-41920 GCA_032191745.1 Picea mariana
CCCCCCCCAACCTCTCTCATGGAATCATAGCCCCCTATAACTCTGTCATTGTCTATCTTGCAACCATCGATATATTTTATTATTAATAATGATCAAAGTAATACATTTCCTAGGCACTCCATCCCCTTTTCAATTGTTTAGGAACTTTGCCCTTACGTCAAATAAACAAAATGAATTATTAATTCGGGGAACTTTTCTCCCAAGTAGCATCTTCAGGACTATAACAGGTCCACTAAACTTTTACCATCTCTATGACTCGATTATGGAGCTCTTTAACTTTTCTATCCAATATGTGCACTGGCTGGACCTAAAAGTCTCCTTCTGGGCTCTACCTAAATCAAATTCCAATCAATAACATGGTTAGGATAATGCACATACTTTTTCAGCAAAGAGACATGAAATAAATTAATCACATTCATGGAAGTAGGAAATTCAAGGATGTATGTAACTAGCCCTATTTTGTTCAACATCTCAAATGGACCACAAAATTTGGTGGCTAGCTTTGTACAACTACCCAAATTTAATGAGCTCTTCTTGGGATTAACTTTAAAAAACACATGCTCTCCCACTTTAAAGTCTCTAATTGTCCTATTCTTATCTGCATAACCCTTTTGTCTATCCTGTGTTGCTTTCCAATTTTGCTTAATTTTAACAATCTGGTCTTCCATATCCTTGAGCAATTATGTCCCAAGTACTACTATGTCTGTTGGGTTGTCCTATCTCACAGGAGTATTTCATTTTCTACCATATAGAGCTTCAAATGGCCTCATATTCAATGAAGCATGATACCCATTATTATAGGAAAATTCAACCAAATGCAAGTAATCTTCCCATTTAGATGGTTTATCCATCACATACATTCTTAACATGTCTTCAATTACTTGGTTGAATCTCTTTGTCTGCCCATCTGACTATGGATGGTATGTTGTGATAATGTTCACATTTGTACCAAATTCTTTAAATAATCCCCTCCATAAATTTCAAGTAAACTTTGTATCTCTTTCTGAAACAATTGCCTTAGGTATCCCATGCAACCTAGCAATTTCCCTCATGTAAATTTCTGCAATATTAGTTTTTGTATGAGTCGTTTTTATAGAAACGAAATGAGTAGTATTTGTTAATTTATCCACAACTACCATTATTTAATCATGTTGCCTTGTTGTCATGGGAAACTTAGTGATAAAATCAATGGTTACCACTTCCCATTTCCTCTCTAGAATTGGCAATGGTTGTAGCAAACCCATTGGGTGTTTATGCTTGGCTTTCACTCTTTGACATTCCATACATATGGCAATGTAAGCAACACCATCCTTCTTTATTCATGGCCAAAAGAATTGGCTTCTTACTGCATCAATTATTTTCTACTAACCAGGATGTTCGACATATGGAACATTATGCATTTCTTTTAACTCCAAATTCATAATTTCTCTAGAACTAGGAACATAAATTCTATTGTGATGAATAAGTAATCCATCTTCCTTCATCTCATACCCTTTGAATTTATGTTGTACATTTTCTTGTTGCAAGATTTTTTATACCTGTAGGTAATGTTGTTCTATAACAACAACATTTAAAGTTCTACTCTGTAAATATGAACTATGCATACTAATGGTTGTAGCATATATGCAGTGTACTCTTCTACTGAGTGCATCAACATTTTTTTTTCTTTTGATATGCTTGATGTCAAAATCATACTCACTTAAAAATTACATCCATCTAGTTTTCCTGGCATTCAAACTTGGTTGTTCAAAAAGATATTCTAGACCACTATGGTCTGTGCTTAATTCCAATTTATTTCCCATTAAATAATGCATCCACATCTTCAAAAAATGAACTATGGCAGCAAACTCCAAATCATGCGTGGCATAATTTCTATCATGTTCTTTAATCTTTCTCGACTCATAAATAATCACATGCCCATTTTGAGTGAGGACTCCACCAAGTCCCTCTTTGCATGCATCTATACATACCAAAAAATTCTCATTTGGGTCAACAATATTTAAAATAGGTGCACTAGTAAGTAATTCCTTCAACAAATTAAAATTATATTCACACTTTGTTGTCCATACAAACTTAGTTCCTTTCTTCTGTGAAGAAGTGACGGGATGAGAAATCTTAGAGAGTCCTTCTATAAACCTCCTATAGTATCCGACTAATCCCATAACATCTATGACTTATGAAACATTCATGGGTGTTGTCCATCCTCTAATGGCTTCAATTTTTTCTGAATCCACTGCTATACCTTTTTCTGAAATAATGTGACCCAAATAATGGATCTGCTCTTGGTAAAAAGAGCACTTACTAATACTGGTATAAATTTTATGTTCCCTTGTCACTTGCAATGCCAACCTCAAGTGGTGTTTGTGTTCTTATTTTGATTTAGAACAGATAAGTATGTCATCCAGAAACACAATGACAAAATGATCCAAATAATTTCTAAATATGCCATTCATCAAGCACATAAAGACCACTGGTGCATTGGTCATTCCAAATGGCACCACTACAAATTCACAATGTCCATACCTGGTTCTAAAGGTTGTCTTATTGATTTCTTCTTCCTTGATTCTTACTTGGTGGTATCCTGATCTCAAATCTATCTTTGAAAATATCTTTGCTCCTCTTAGCTGATCAAAAAGGTCATCAATTTTGGGTAGAGGGTATTTGTTCTTCACAGTGGATTTATTCACATGTTTAAATTCAATGCACAGCCTCAACATTCCATCCTTATTTTTGACAAAGAGTATCGGTGCTCCCCAAGGTGAAACACTTGGGTGTATGTACCCTTTCTTCAACAATTCCTCTAGTTGCATCTGTAATTATTTTAATTCTGGTGTACTCATTCTGTAAGGAGTTTTTGATATTGGGGAAGCTCTTGGTTCTAAATCAATTGAAAAAACTATCTCCCTCTTTGGTGGAAATCCTGGTATTTCTTAGAATACATCTTCAAACTCTTGCAATATTGAAAAATCTTCAAGGCTTGGCCCTTTGGTATTTTTTGGCTCCTCCACATGAGTTGCATACAATTGACATCATTTTCTAAAACATATCTTCAATTGTAAGGCTGGAATCTTCCTTATAGAAATGGGTCTTGGAATTCCTTTCACAATGCTTTATTTTTCTTTCTTCATCAAGGCATGTAAATGTCTTGTCATGACAGTCTAGGACAACATGGTGTTTGTCCATCCAATCCATTCCAATTAGGATGTCAAAATATCCTAATGGTATGATATTCAAATCAACATTAGTACTTAGTCCATTCAGATTTATTGGACAACCTTTAGTGGTCTCATTGATCCTTCTTTTGGTTTCAATGGCTAATTGAACCAAACCTAATTATTCAAGTTTACTTTTCTCCAAATGAAGTCTGTCTACTACTTTAGGATAAATGTGACAATGAATTTCTCCCGATTCAATTAAAATATCAATAGGATGATTAATGATCTTACCTTCCACTTCAGTCATATTGGATTGGTATTCGTCTTGTTGATATTCTTAGGTTGCATATATTCTTGGAATACTTTTTCCCATGTCTTCTACTATAGAGGATTCTTGGATGTTGTGCATAGTCTTCATTTTATCTCCTCTCTGAGGGAAATCCTTGTACATGTGGTATTCTTTACATCCCCAACATTGGATTGGTGGTCTTCCCCTTTTTCCCTAGGAGTCTTCTTTATTGGATTCATTCTTATCCAACTGATCTTGTTGATTTTTATTAGGCTTGTTTCTCTTGAAAGGAGGCTTGAATCCCTTTATTCTCTTACTGGAATTCTCCCTCTTCTTATTCCTCCAATATTTTTGCAACTATTCTCTACCCTTGCCTTGTTCATACATGTATTTAGCCTTTCTAATGGTTTCTGTCAAATTTCTAGGCTCACATATTGAATCTTTTCCTTATAAATGATGGAATTCCACTAAAAAATATTTGTATCTTTACCTTTTCATCTTTGATAAATCCCACATACTTTATCAATCCTAAGATCGTATTTTCATATTCTCCCATGGTCATGCTCCCCAACTTAAGTTTGAAGAATTATTGCATCTTCTTGTCATAGTAGTGCTCTAAAAGATACTCTTTCTGAAAATGCCACTTGAACTGCTTCCAAGTGATCTTGTTCACATTAATGTGCTCCACTTTATTCAACTGATCCCAACACACAACAACTTTTCCATGCAAATATTAGGTGGAAATTTTGGCTTCTAGATTGGAGGAGTAGTTTTGCAACTGAAATTACTTCCTAATTCCAAGTAATCAGGCTTCAACATCATCTTCCATTTCTCTTTCGCCATCAAAGGATGGTGGCTTAAGCTTCCTTAGCTCTCCTTGTAAACCATCCCACTCATGTCTTCTTCCTTGATGTTTGACATGAGGCACTTTTGGACTGCTCCTTGAATCCTCATATGCATAAGACATCTTAGTTGAGTAAGGAGGTGAGTGATGTCTATGAGTTTCATTGACCCTTCTGATTGGTTGTCTCTTCTGTAATTATCTCTTCTTTCATATTGTCTGCCTTCTTCCCCCTGTCTTGAACCTAATCCATTCCTTACTTGTCTCTGCAATTGATTTATGCTTTGCATCATTTGGGTATTTGTTTGATTATGTTCTTTCATCATCTTCTCATTATCTACTTTGTAACTCTGTACTTCTATTCTCAAACTTCTCATTTTCTCTATTAATGTTTTTGGCTCTTCTCTTCTCATGTATCCATTAAAATTTGTCTCTACATTCCCAACACTAATATTCTAACCTTTTTATTCTCTTTCATAACTGAAGGCTCCTTCGCCTTCCTCCATTTCCAAAATCTGCATTCTTAGCTTGAATTGACATGTTTATACTCTTAATTATGAAATAAAGTGTGTATGCAACATAATTTTTGTTAGAAAAAAACGAATAGACATGGACACACATTTTTGGGAAAAGGACTGTAAAAACATATTGTATTATTTTTTGTTTCATTAAGGTCACCATTCATCTTCTTCTGAGTTGATTGTAATCTATAATTCTCATAAAAAAAAATTAGGTGCATAACTGAATTCCTTTCTTCGAGAGCTTTCCAAGGACTATTCGTTTTCCCAATTTCAATCTCGAAGAAAAAAGTTATGGTCCTATGAAGTTTCTGGAATTTTCCCCTTCTGCAGAGGTCTTTCATGCTGACGTGGTATCCACATGTTCTGGATGACATGGTATATGATGCAGTGCCAACATGGTAACTAACTTGGCCACCATCCCACTAGGGTATTGGCAATAGGGATATCACTCAACAGACTCATGCATTTTCAGGGGTCCGATATGGGCCCACTGACCCAATATCTGATAGCCAATATCTAGTTGGAACCTTGGACATGTGGCACAAGCTCTGCCTGCCACCTATCCTAACATGTGGCATGATGTTCTCTTGACACGTCATCTCCCCCATATATCTCCTCCACTTCTATGTTTCCATATGTCCACTTTTCATTGGCTCACTTACATCATCATGGCGTCACCCTAATGTCGTACACACCTACTCCATTCACTTGCAATCCACAAGATTTATAACCTTGTCCCCAGAATCATGCCCTATTGTGTATCGAGTTATTGGGACTTCTAAAGAAATAGGTTCATAATCCTCTGAGGCTTGATACTCTGATATCTGAGGTGTGATTTCCTCTTGATCTTGATCAATGGTTGATTTCGTTCAACCAACAAATCCAAAGACAAAGATGTAGGGTCGCTATAGACGATGGTAGGGGAGAAGGTGGAACCTTTTCTGGAACCCTAGCCCATCGGGTATTAGGATACCATGCTAACATTGAGGACATAACTTGAAACTTCCAGGGTTCCGATATGGCCCATCGACCTACCGTTTATCAACTATCGACTCTCCCACACACTACACCACTGCATGCTTCTGAAGAAGATCCTCATGGGCTTCTTCATTTAAACATGATATTCTCAAGTGTTTCTAGGCATATGGAAATCCAAACACTTGAGAAACCTTCACCCAAACAAAATTAACGGCAAGGTGTGTTGTCACAATCCAACAATCTCCATCTTGACAACAATTTCCTGATACCTTTCCCAATGAATAAAACATTACCTTCCTGTAAGCCAAGAGAAGCCAAACACCACCATAGATTCTCTAACAATACTGGTTGTGTGAACATGTTTGCATAGTTTTCTCCAATATGGACAACTCCATCTCCACTGAATCAACATAACCACAAACTAAATCACTTCAACCATTGTAGGTGATACTTGTGCTTCTCAGATATCGAAGCACCCATTTCCATGCTCTTTACTTGGTTTTTCCATGTGTCCATTGACAATACCAACTGCATGTGAAATATTTAAACATTCCATCACAATCATCATCCTTCCTACTACATTTTCATAAGGTACACGAGACATATAATCCTTTCTTCCTTACTACCAGGACATAAACTTAAACAAATCTTACTATGAAAGCTAAAGGGATATTTACCAGTTTCACAAATTTCATACTGAACCTCATCAATGACAACCACAACTTACCATGTTCTCCATCTTTTTGTACTTCTGTGCCCAATATTTGTTTTTTTGCTCCTAGATCCTTCATCAAAATTCCTAGCCAACTGAGTCTTTAACGTACTGATCTCAACCATGATTTGTTTGCAACAAACATATCATCAACATAACACCAAGATAATGAATATGCCATAAACACAATGATCATGATACTCACTTCTTAACAAAGTTTGGCTCACCTTGTAGAAATCAAACATCTTGTACCACTTCCTAGTTACCTTAGGCAATACAATGATTCCCTGAGTTTGCAAATAAATTTCCCTTTGCGATCTTGAACAACTCTAGATTTTTCCATGTCCATATCTCTACTAGTGATAATTTATGGACATTAGGATCCCGCAATCTACATCCCTTAATTCCATCACCATCACCAATAGAGATATACTTCCTTAACCAAATCTGGCCAAGCCAACCAAGTGAGCCTTCACCCGTCCAAGTGAAATTATTATTTAAAATTTAAAGTGGAGAGTACAAAATAATGAGATTTTATGTTTTAAGATAACATCGATTGTGTTGTTACTTATTCGATTTGCTACATTTTGTCTTGCATGGTAATGCTACTAAAAGTACATAATTCTAAGTGATGATTTTGACAAAAATACTTTTGGTCCACTAACAACAACTACTTAGTTCCCTTTTCCCTTTTGTTGTTTACCACACCAAATCTAATCAACACTTTTTCTTGGACCAAAGTTAATCAACACCTTGGCCTCTTTCTCACTTTGGTAGCAAGGAATATAGCATGATAAGTATCAACAAGTACTTTATTTAAGGATGCGTCATAGTTCATGAAATTTTTAGAATTATATTTTATTTAATCATTCTCCATCTATAAAATTAGAGAAGATGAGGGAAATCCACAAGTGCTAGAAATGTGTGAAAGTCCTCACTTAGGACACTTAATATGTAGGTAAGTGAATGACTATATTTCTCAAAAAAATAATCCAAAGGGTTAGATCAATTTGTAGATCCTCTTGTGTGAAAGTTCACTGAGGTCTTTGGATCAAATCCCATTACTTATGTTGAGTTTACCAACCAATATGTAGGTTGGTGGTTAAGTCTATTGTCTAGTGGCATTCAAAGGGAAACGATGATTTTTTTCCAGGTTACAAAGCCCGGGGAAAACCCCCAAGTACTTCCCCTCATTTTGAGGATGGTACCAAGGTAAACCCTAGAATCTTTAGGGCATAAGTCCGACAAAGGGAAACAAGGATTAAAATAATAAACATTCAATAATAACCATGAAACAAGGAAGACAATGCATAATAAATAGAAAAATCTAGATTCATATTCATTCAAGAAACAATTGTACAAATTTTCCTCCTTACTCAAGAGGGGCAAGGAGACATAACACCCACCTCAACTAATTCCATAGTCACCTCTCCTAAAAGTACATTAACTCATAAATACAAATATATCTAAGTGGATAAAGTGTCAACCATAATGTCAAACTTCTAATGTTGAAAACGGTGCCAACATGCCCCCACCACTATCATTGTCTCACCCTAAAAACAAGTACATTTGTAAATCAACTCAAGCCATATGAAAAAATCCCAAACTCAACTGCAACCAAATAATCATATGCATGTATGCTAATGTGCAAACCATTAATCTACTAACTCCTACTGCTACTTTATGTACTCCTCTGTAGGTCGCCCATCCCATGGATGTCACAATTATCTACTCAACTCCTACTACTCTTGTGTGCTCTACTCATCCCCACATATCTTCATGATACCCCTCCTTTATGTAGTGTGGGTGGCCATCCTCCTCATCTCTAATAATCTCTCAAACTAATTAGAAGGTCCCTATGGTTATTAGTTCATTCTACCATAATATAAAGGTATCGACTAGTGTAAACACTAGGTCTATGGAAATTAATGTTGAATATTGGGTTCACTCCTATTCTACATCAACATCTTGCAAATTAGAGACATAAATCCTTGTCATCAACTAATGTCTCTGCAATCATCACACCATATGCACAAGGCTCAAATATATATCAACTCTTCGCTATCTCTGCAAAAACTATCGTTAGATCTCCAAAACATGATCCATCTCTACAAAAAATATCGTCATATCTCCAAAATAGGAGCCATCTCCTGCATATATGAATGTAGAGTCAACATCGATTTGGTCATAGATCAATAAAAAACACATAGTGGTCAATCTAATTAAAAACCAACTCTAGAGTCATCCTTGAACACAATCACATAATCTCAAAATAATGCTTGCAATTAAACTCTAGAAGAAATATTAAACTATAAATCAATGAACTCGTGGTGTCAAGAAGCAATGAGACCATTGCTACAAAATTTATTTGATCCAATATCATCTACCAACACCTTGGAAACTATGTACTAGCATGACCAAAAGTAAGAAAATCCCTTAAATGTTGTCTCTAAGAACATTGATGATGTTCATTACTACAACTCAACATGGTAATTGTAAGGACCCAACTTGAGGTGACATTGACAATGGCATAATGAAGGGCGTGCTTGACATACTTGGAAAGTTGCACGGTGAGTCCTTATGTTTTGGTAGCCTTAGTGATCGATTCATGGTGCTTCGTGAGATGATTAGGATGATGCACTAGTGTGTAGGATAGGAGGACCAAGGATGTCTTGTGTAGCAGGGGTAGACAACCAATGAGGTGCTACATAGACGGGTTCAACAAAGGATGACACAACATGGCAATGTGATAGATTGTGTGTGATATCCATGGAAAGGAAATAATGTTGATAAGTGCATCGAAGATATGTGAAGGCCTAACGAAGGAGGGACATGATCTTCACGAACTATTGTGTGTTGGCTTAGAGGGATGACAACATGGTTTCATGTTGGGAAATGGGTTGTTCAGGGATGCTTGGCTTGGGGGAGGTGACAGTAGGTTACCTATGGTTGGGTGGTGATGATGCATCATCCCCTATGGTGAAACAAATACTCTTGCATTTTTCATTCTTGAAGGTGCTTGGCTTGGGTTTGGTCAGGACATGTCAGTTAGGTGTATTTTGGATTATACAAGTGGTTAATGGTCATCCCAACTAGCAAATTCATGTCAATGTCGCCTAGTGAATAAAATTTTTGAGTAGTATAAAATACTTTGAACAAAACGAAAATCTAACCTATTAACAATGACTCTCAAGTATACTCTAACTCAAGAATAATCAAAGACAAAGCATAGAATCACCTCATTATCTTCTTGAACATTATAAAATCTAGTTCATTAAGACTCATAACTTAATACAAGTGGGACCACCTGCTTTAAAAAGAGACTCGAGCTTAATCCCCTTTCTCAATTTACATGGGATTAAAGATTGACTAATTATGCAATTGGATTCAATATCATACAGTAATTCATACAAATATCGAATGGTAGTGAACACAGTATATTAAACTTATTCTCCACATCATCATCCACACTATGAAAGTCAATCCGAATTTGTTGCACCAAAATTACCTCATAATAGGCACACATGTGAATAGTTGTGGGCATCTCAATGAAATGTAAGTAGTAGAAAGGGAATTTCAAGGCACAATTGTCATTACACAATACTTCAACGTGCTTCTTCATAGCGATAGTGGAATAGGTTTTGGGTTATGGATTATCATGTGTTGGCTTAGATAGATGACAACATGGTTTCACTTTGGATAATGGGTTGTTCAAATATACTTGGTTTGGGTTGTTCAAATATACTTAATTTAGGGAAGGTGACAGTGGGTTTCCTATGATTGAGTTGTGATGATACATTATCCCCTATAATAAAATGACTTTCTCTGCTGCCACTGAAGCTAAGGGAGGAAAAGTCATTCATTTTCAGGGCAATACAAATTAACAACATTAAAAAAGATTCAAATAATAAACACTAAATAATAACCATGAAACAAAAAGACTTGTGCATTAAATAGAAGAAGAATCTAGATTCATATTCCAATTATACAAAGGAGACAAAGAACTTTCAAATCTTAAAAGTATGTAATCCCAAAAAAAGTTTCGAACAATATAACACTCCCCTTTGTAACCTATCAAGAAGACAATATAAAGAAGTGAGGGACTGTTACCATGGGTAACAACAATCTCAATTAATTTTATAATATTTTTTTTATTAAATATATTAAGTGATAAATACAAACATATGTGAAGAAAGTCTTAATCATAGTGTTAAATGTTAATTGTCCAAACTAATGGTCAGTAATGTTCTCCATCTCAAACTGGGACCATCTCGAAAAATGGGAAGAAAAGGAAAATCAGATAACAACATTCTCACCTAAAACATTTAAAATACGGACGAGTGAATGATTTTATATAATATATAAGAATACGTTAATTAGGGTTATTGTAGTTTTCAATTGATGGTGGAAAATGTTCCACAACACACCCCAAAAAAACCAAATGAATGTGTAACATTATGAACAATTGAACTAACTAACATACCATGTTTTAAAATTAATTATGGTGGCATAATTTTTATAGTGGTATTTTTAACAATTTCATATGCATAATGTATAGTATAACTTTGAAACAAGTAAATGAGAATGAACCAAAAGTAAATGAGAATGTTGAAGTCAATTGATAGATAGATATGGAGGACAAGGTAATAAAGGAAATTGTTCTACCTCATATGTCACGGTAGAAGTTTGAAATTGTTCTACCTCATATGTCATTTGAAATTGTTCTACCTCAAGGTAATAAAGGAAATTGTTCTACCTCATATGTCATTTGAAATTGTTGAAAGGAGGATTGAAATGTCACGGTAGAAGTTGAAGTTTATTCTTAAATTAGTGTGGTAATGGGTGGCTTTGAATTTGAATTGCATGGAGATCTCAACAACGACCTCATCAAATATATTAAATGTATTAATTAAGTTAAGATATATAGAGTATGTAGAATTGCATTATAAACTATCCATTCCCTTTTTAAGATTTACTTTAACTCTTTAAAAGTATGGTATTCAGAATATTTTTAGTGCTTTTTAAAGCAAGCGACCATGGTCGTTCCCTAAGTATGAAATACAAAATGAAAAAGTGGTTGCTAATTTGAGGAATACCATCATTGACATGTGCTAATTACAATTATTATTCATCTGTCAATGTTGAAAATACTTTTAGCTTTGTCAAGAATTAAAATACTAAAAAACTTGCTAGGCAAACAATATTGAAGTTTTTGGAGGACAAGTGAGGGTTTGGACCTTCGAACACGACCACATGAGATTTAGCCTTCAAGGTATGATGTGTGAAATTCCACTTGACCCACTAGAGAAAACTAGTTTTCACCCATCACATATTGAAAGAAAAAACACCATTTTGATTGAAATCCACATATCATGCAACGTCTGAGACAACATAAGTTACTTGTAGGAAGTGTAAGGGATGGGATGAGAATGCAAAGACGAAGGAGAAACAAAAAAATGTAAAGTTTGATAACCACACATGTTTCTCCATCACATATACAAAAGGAAGAGTGTCATTGAATTAAAGACTACATATCATTCACCATTAATTGAGTGAAAGTTATTGAATGTTAAGGGATATCATGTGATGTGGAGGAGAAAGGTATGGATTGGGCTAAGGATTGTAGGTGAGATGGTTCGCCCAACTTCCTCCAATCCTTTAGGGCTCCAGAAAGAGTTCAAGACAAAAATGTGTTGAGCTAATGATAAATGCCCAATGATGTGGAGTTTTCTTGGTCTTAAAGAAGGGTATGACATCAATAATGAGTGTATCACTTTATTATTCCTCGGTAGGTAGGAAAGGAGTAGTCCCCATATTGATTGGCCTAGTGGATACTTTGTCATCAATGGAAAATAAGAAGAAGAGAGATATGAACAATGAAAGAAAGTCGTCAACAAAAGAATCATGTTCGTGTTGTTGTTTCCATCCATGTACTTGTAATTTACATGTTGAAAGAAAATGGAATTGTTGACAGATATGAAAGAGGCCAACAAGGATAGGTGGAAAACGACCTAAGATGTCATTTTTGGATTTCATATAAACACCTTTAGCATTCTATAAGACATAGGAGTTCATAAATATTATTTGTATTAAAAATGTTGTGAATTAGAAAATTAATTTTAAGGTACATTCTCTAAGTTGAATTGACATAGTTATTAATACTATTAAGAGTTTTAGTACATTGTGTTTTTTTTATGTTTTTTTTTTTAAATGTTTTGGTTAGTATTAGAGATTTAATTGATAGATTTATGAAGGCAATTCTTGATTAAGAAATTGAAGTTAAGAAAATATATTCTACCATAAATTACTAAGAAATTTGATTGATATATTTATGATGACAACTCTTGATTAAGAAATTGAAATTAAGAAAATATATTCTACCATAAATTATTGAGGAATAATCACACTCAACCTACCGTAATAACCCTTTGTGTGATAAATAAACCATAAAAAACAAACATATTATAACTAAAAATCAAATATAAGTGAGAATAATAATAATACCCCCACTTTAACCATCAAAGAAAACCCATTTACACGTTATTCTTTTTAATTATTGTTAATAAAATAAATACATAACTTAAAAATTAATTAATTTTATTTCAAACTTAAGTAAGAAAAACAACAATACCCCACTTTAACTACCACCAAAAACTCAAAGTATATAACACATTCTAACTACCACTATTAAACAAAATACATGACTTAAAAAGGCATTAATTTTGTTAGATGTTAATCAACCTTCAAATGGTGACGTGTCTACTAAATAGTATAACTCGTTAAAAATTACGGCCTCACCATTTCATAAGATCCTACTTCTCTCTATTTATGTGATATTTAAGATATCCTACTCAAATATAACGGACGTTTTATTTATTTTGCACGTCTAAGTAAAAAATACACACTTTTAGTTGAGGATGTCATCACTTGTAATTAAGAGCGGACATAAACGTGTAATTTTATTCAACTCGAGATATTTTAATTAAGTATCAAAGCAGGATTTTTGTTATAAACTTTGTATAAGTTGTAAGAGAATGTTTTATAGGTAAGAGGTTAAATTGTACTATGAGGTAATATTGTATTTTATGTATGGGACTAAAGTTAGATGTCACTTCAAGGTACATGAATCCACTACTATAGCTTCAACGATAACAATACGATAACAATATATGTGGAGCAGGCTATTTTGGGAGCAAAGTTTGAGGAAACAGTGCAACAAACAAGGTAGAATGGACCAAGGAAGCAGCACGCGGTGGGAACAAAGGAAAAACAATGCGGCAGAATTTTGGATTAGCACACGAAAGCAATTAGAATGTGGACAAGTTGAGTCCACTTAGAATTAGGGTTTTGGATTATAATGTAAGGTTTTTACCCACTTTTGAAGTATAAATATGATGTATGAGGTAGATAGGAGGTATCATTCGATCATCTTTTTTAGCATGTTTGAAGTATATGTTGAGAACATTTATGAGTTTTGAAGTAATCAGTTTTGGTTGTATGATCTGAGGAGATCTAGTGATGTTGAGTCAGATGAAGTATAACTAAGGGTCAGGTCACAAGCTGCGGAGCTTGGTGCGACACTGGTCCGCCTCACATATATGCATTCTAAATGCATCTTTTAATGTAAAGCGCACAGTGTGAACTTTTGATGAAGAATAATAAGAAGAAACAGATCTTTGTGGATGTAGCCCGGGGGGTTGAACCATGGTAAAACTTGTATTATTGTGTGGAATGGTTCTCTGATGTGTTATTTATGCTTTTAAATGCTTATTATGGTGAATGAATGAATGAATACATGAATCTATTAAGGTTATTTTACATCGCACGCTAGATTAGTTATGGAATGAATGTTAAGGGTTAATTGAATGGTAAATCTAATGAATGGTGAATGTTGAAGAAGAAGAATAGTAGTATGTTTGACATCCCCAGGAGAAATATCCCTTCCATGATTACAGACATCTAAGTCATGCAATCACCCATAAGCCATCTCAGGTGAGACTGTGTTGTGCATTTTGTGCACAATGTTGCCTTTTGGTTTACCAGAGGAGCCGATGGTTTCTAGGGTTTTGTTGGAGAACTAAGGTATAACCCAGGTCAGCCCATACATCCAACAAATGGTTCCATTACTGATCGGAACATGGAAGAACAACCTGGAAGGGATTTGATGAGGAAAGTGAAGAGAATGCAATGGTAGAAAGGGATGTTCAAGCCATGGAATCCTATGGAGCAAGAGATTTAAAGATAGTTGGAAATAAAGAAACTCGAGTTTGCGCAGAAAAACAATAGAAGCTCAGGGTATACACTGCGCTAGTATCTATAGAGGTATGTGTTTATTGATTTTCATGAGGCATATTTTTTTTATTTTCCATAGTTGTTACAGGAGTGGATATTGAGGTTGAAGGATACTCATCCAACTAATCGGATAAGGCTAGTTGAGTGGACTACTGAGAATATCGTGCGGTTGGAGAGGGTTAATAATAAATTCAAGCGCATAGGGGATTTCTGATTAAACAGTATTATTGTAGGGTTTATTACTAAATTTGCAGTCGATACAACAAAATCTTACACTGCTGCAGAGTAGGAGTTTTTGAAAGGACCAAGAGGAAGGTACATTAGGTCACTTTACACATCGATCAAGATATTACTGCATGATATAAAGGCATGATGACCATGGATTCAGACAACTAAATCACTTTGCGTGCATGGGGGAACTAGGGGAAGCACTGGCTCTGGAGAGAGGCCACAAGAGGGAAGTAATGGACCCCATCATGATGGATGAGGAACATACTAGGGAAATAATAAGGAAAGGAGGAGTGACGCGAAACGGACGACCCTGCCTGTATAAGATCAATAGTAAGAAGAGGGTAGTAGCCAAGCGAGAGGGATTGGATAGTGATGAGGAAGAGGTAGAGGATCTTCGTGCGATGGGGAAGATTGAGGAAATCTTGTGCGCCACATATGAGAGGAAAACCAAAGGCCAGAGGTCCGACACAGAAGAAATCTCTCCATTCCATATTTGAATTAGTGTGGAACCCACAACCCCATGTGCGAATAAGACAAGTAAAGAAGAAGAAACGTTCATATAACAAGTGATTAGTGGTAGAAGGATTTTAGTAGGAAGTGAGTCCAGTGGAAATTCAAGCAGAAGTATAAGCTCAACTAGTAGTAGTCAAGTATCTACACCACGCAGAGGTGGTAGTACAAAAAACTTCACAATGGAAAGACAAGATCCAACTATTCGGTTACCAGAATTTTGTGGAGAAGGGTCAGGTGACCCAGAGAAGCACTTGTTCATTTGTGAGAAGATTTGGGCATCTAAGCAGATTACAGATGAAGATACAAAGTTTGCATAGTTGGAAATCACATTCAGAGACCGCACACTAGACTGGTATATGGGTCTCACAGTAAATAATCCAATGATAGCGCCTACAACTGTTGCAAATGTGAAGAAGCAATTGATCGATGAATTTCAGTGACCTAGTTTAGAGGATCACTTCATGAATGAGATGATAAAGATCAAACATAATCTAGATGAGTCAATCTAGGAGGTTGATTAGAAGTTCAAGAGGTCAAAAGGTAAGTTGAAGTACCCTATTACTGATATGCAACATAGACAATTATTTGTTAACTCTTTATTGGCACATTTGAAGTATCCATTGAGGCAACAAAAGTTTCAAACTCAGGCTCAAGCCTTACAAGCAACCTTGTAGTTAGAGGAAACTAGTATAAGCATACAGATGCAGTTGTGGAAGAGCTAAGAGAAGATATAAATAATCTAACATTTCAGTTGAATCAAAATAAGGGAAAGGAAAAAAGGGAAGATGCCTGGTGTACATTATGCAAGACAGAAGGTCACCATAAGAATGAGTGTCCATTATTTGCACAGTATATAGGAGTAGGTATGAAAAATATTTTATATTTAGGAGGACCATGGTGTGAGATATGTAGAACAAATGGGCATGATCCTTATCATTGTCCCATGATACAGAAGTATCAAACAATACCAAAGACTACATTTTGTAATTTTTGCAAGTCAGTTGGACATGAAGACAAGGACTCCAGAACTTTGGAAATAATGAAGGAGAGGACTTCAGATATTTATAGGGTACATGAGGAATTAATGACAGGACAACCTATGCAACAACCACAATATAATACCGCGCAACAGTTTGCAGCACAACCACAGTATAATAATGCACAACAATTTCAAGTGCCACCATAGTATAATCAGGGACCATAGTACAATACACCACATGGAGATAATCAGGGTAACAGAGGAGGCTATAGAGGAGGACGTCATGGAGGAAGAGGATTTGGAGGAGGTCGAGGACCAATAGTTTGTCATAATTGTCAGAAACATAGATACTATGCAAGAGATTGTCCATTACCACCTGCGACATGTATGTATTGTTGTGTAATAGATCATGAGACAGAAGATTGTCCGACACTATTAGTAAAGATACAGGACAAGAGGAACCAGAACAATCAGAACGTCCAATGGATTTCTATGGAAAACAGAGAAGAGGATGGGAAGAAGATCAACATATTTACTAGAGGTAGAGCTAAGATAGGAGATGATGTAGCAAAGCAGAACAAGGATATACACCAGTGGATGAGGAAGAATGTAGAACCTGAACAGAAGTTTGATGCACGCAAAGAGAAGGAGGATTTCAAAGAGGTGAGACATGAGATTTTGAAGGATAATATTGTGTCTACTTTAGGAAAAAGGCCAGTAGATGAGATACCAATGTATGACATGCCCCAGTTATTTGATCAGACCAACAAGGAGAAGCCTACATAAAAGGTCAATAATTTGAGAAACTTTTTGGTATCTTGTATGAAATTGTTGAATGATAAGTCGTCTCTACAAGTGTTACAAAATCTATTAGAGAAGTGTAATGTTGGGGAAGAAGGGGTAAAGAAAGTTAGTCGGATCCTTAAGAAGAGAAGAACAAGTAGGGAATTCAGGTTGAATGCAAACATAGGCGATTTCAATATGGGGGATATCATACTAGATTTGGGTTCTGAAGTGAATGTTTTTCCTAAAAAAACATGGGAAGCTATGGGGGAACCTACATTGGGGTATTCACCTATTCAGTTGAAGCTAACAAATCAACATAGAGTGGTTCCAATTGGTAGATTGAAGGGAATACCAATAGATTTGGATGGTGTGCACACCATGGCAGACTTCGAAGTGATTGACATAGTAGATAACATTGCACCCTATCCAAGATTGTTGGGACTGGATTAGGCATTTGATAATCGGGATATTATCAATTTGAAGACCAGGAAGATAATATTTGAATCAGGATAATATGGAGTTATTGCGCCATTGGATCCCTCAGAAGGAGGAAGGTATGTCGAACTTGCAACAGAAAATTTTATTCCAGAAGATGTAAATCAGATGTATAGAACTACTGTGCATGAAGAGGATTACATCAACCCAACTGCAGATGGAATGTTGAGTTAGAAGAGCATTAGTTCTTGTGCTTCAAACTCTCACACATGAATGGAAAACTGACAACAGAGATTACATGAATTATCTACCAAAATATGTGCCAGATTGACGCACGTGCTAGGATGGTTTGGTACAGAGGTAAGAGAACCTCCTACTTTTTATGGTCAGAATAATTTAGAAGAATTTTTAATGAATTTTGAGGTATAAGTTTTCGAGAATCAAAGATTACAAGCACTAGACATTGCCTTGAAATAAAGACCTTCCCGTTGGTGGGGTACACAGAAGAAGAAGATTAATAATTGGTTTCATTGTAAGAGGTTAATGTGCATTTGCTTTGGCACAGAGCAGGAAAACAAATTTTTGGAGAAGTATGATGGGATTGGACAACCCAGATAACAAATAGACATGTGAATGGTCCAATGGAGATTGGTACCACCACAAGAATGGCCACATCATTTTATTCACACATTAGAAGGCATTCCAAAGAACTGGTACACATAACAGGAACAATGCAGGGAAACTGCAAATTGGGAAGAAATGCAACAGAATTTTGTGATTACATTTTCATTTGAACATGAGAGTCCAGAAATAGATACAGCACTGAAGGTGGTAAGAGAAAGAATTTTTGAAGAACCTAAAGTGGAAATGGTGACAGCTTATTAAAATCAGCAGTGACAGACCAACAGACAGTTGCTACACTGTTATCATGTCGCAGAAAAAGAAGACACGGCATAAGAAAACTCGTGCAACATCAAGATTACAAAATTTGAAGGAGAGAGAGAGAGGTATATGGTCCAAAGCTAGATTCAAAAGATTATGTTATACCCTTGAAGATAAATAAGGTAAATATTGGAACAACAAAAAACCCAAAGATTGCAAGTATTGGAGATTATTGGGATAATCACACAGTAGAAAGAATAACATAGTTACTGCGCGAATATAGTGATATGTTCCTAGAAACATTCTCAGAGATGAAGGGATTAATAGGAGAACTTGGAGACATGAATATCCCTTTGAAACCATATGCCAAACCAATAAGACAGAGACCTTATAAGTCGAATATAGTGTATAAGCAAAAAATGAAGGCAAAAATTGACAAGATGTTAGAATTTGGTGTCATAGAACCTACGGAAGAATCAAAATGGATCATTCCTATGGTAGTGCAGAAAAAGAAGCAAGGAGGAATTAGGATCTGTGTAGACTTGAGGAAGTTGAATGAAGCATGTTTTCATGATCCATTCCCTACCCCATTTATAGATGAAGTATTGGAGAATGTAGGAGGTCAAGAAGCTTATTCATTTATAGATGGGTTTTCAGGATAACATCAAACCAGGACACCACCAGAAGATCGACATAAGACAACATTTTCTACAGAATGAGGATCATATCAATGTGCAATGATGCCATTTGGATTGAAGAATGCACTGCAATTTTATCCAGAGTAGTAGTAGCAACATTTAAGGATTTCATACATACGTTTTTGGAAGTTTACTTGGATGTTTGGACAGTTTTTAGTTTATTAAAGGATCATTTTGAAGTAATAATATTGTTGTTGGATAGGTGTAGATAGTTCCAAATCTCATTGAATATTAAGAAATGTATTTTCAACGCATCTTTTGGAACCTTGTTAGGGAATGTGGTGTGTAAACAAGGTTTGTTGGTTGATCCTACGAATATTGTTGTCATAGTTAATTTACCACCACCTAAGTCAGTGCACCAGTTGAAGAGTACACTTGGTCATATAGGGAATTACATGAAATTCATAAGGGGATATGCATAGATTACTGCACCAGTGGAGAAATTGTTGAAGAAGGACATCAAATATCAGTGGAATGAGGAGTGCCAATAGAGTTTGGATATCTTGAAGGAGAAGATGGTGATTGTACCAATTTTTTGTATTTCCAGATTGGTAAAAGGAATTTCATGCGCATGTGGATGTGGATGCATCTTCAATAGCACTTGGATCAGTATTGACACAACCAAGAGAAGGTGATATAGAACACCCAATTTCATTTGCAAGCAGGAAGCTATCATATTCAGAGCAGAACTACAATACTACAAAAAGGGAAGGAGTAGCTATGGTATATGCAATGCAGAAGTTCATAAATTACTTGTTAGGCCAACACTTTAAGATGTTTACAGATCATTCTACTCTTAGATATTTGGTTAATAATCCAGTGTTGGGGGGAAGAATCTATGGATGGTTACTATTGTTTCAGGAGCTTGACTTTGAAGTTGTGGTGAACCCTGGAATATTGAATGCAGGGTCACACCATCTATCAATGATAACTAATGGAGAGGAACTAGGTAGTTTGGAGGATAATTTCCCAAATGCTCAACTATTTTTAGTTTAGATAGTTGATGAATATTTTGATGACATTATTGAGTTTATGAGTATAGGTTTTTCCCCAAGAGAATTTAATAATGTGCAGAAGAAGAACTTGGTAGTTAGAGCTGTAGACTAACAACTGATTGCAAGTCATTTATACAAGCTTGGTGCAGACAACACTCTCAGGATATGTGTGATGGAGCATGAAAGGCCTATCATTTTGGCATAATCCCATGAAGGAATAACTGGAGGACATTATGTAGGGAAGTTATTGCGCATAAGATATTGCGTGCATGATTATGGTTGCCAAAAATTCACAAGGATTCAAAGGAATACTGTCATAATTGTGATGTTTGTCAGAGGGTTGGAAATCCATCCAGGAGAGATGAGATTCCACTAAGACCTCGGGTAACTTTGCAAGTGTTCAATAAGTGGGAAGTAGACTTTGTAGGACCAATTAATCCACCAACCAGAAGATCAGGAGCCATATATATAATTACAATGACATAATACTTAACTAGATGGGTCGAAGCAACAACAATGAAGGATTGTAGTGCAGAAACTGTAGCATGATTTTTGTTTGAACAAGTAGTTACAAGGTTTGGATGCCCCAGAATTTTGATGGGTGATCAAGGCACTCACTTTATCAACAGTACAATCCAAGAAATGCTGGAAGAATTTGAGATACATCATCAGAAGAGCACTCCATATCATCCTCATGCAAATGGAATAATGGAAGCGTTTGAGAAGATATTGGAGAATGCCTTGACAAAGATTTGTAATGTAAATAGGGATCATTGGGATATGAAGGTACCAGCAGTGTTATGGGCTTATAGAAATGCATGCAAGAATCTAACAGGAAAAACACCTTTTAGGTTGGTGTATGGACAAGAAGTAGTAGTTCCCTTGGAGTATTTGATACCAAGTCTGCGCATTGCAAAAATTACACAGTACAAGATAGTATCTTTCTTGCAAATATTATATAGTTTGAAACTACTTTGTGGTCATGGATACCTAATACTACTTATAATTGGATAAGAATTCATCTTCTTTAAATGTAAGGAAATAGGTTAACGACGTAAGACTTAAAAACATATAGCAAGAGTGAAAGTCTTCCCCATTACAAGCCACTATCAGGTCATTTTAGGTGTTGTGGTTTTCTTTGAATAATGATGATGAGTTAGACCTCATTTGTGGATAGAAATCAATGATGGATATCCTCACTAACAGTTGACAACTTAGTTATGATAGGTTTTTCCACCTTCCGAAAAAAAAAAGGAAAGAAAAGAAAAGAAGAAGATGTAAGGAAAGGGGATAAGAGGAGGCATTAAGCACATCCCTTTAGGTTACAAGTGGTGAGATTTTTGAATGATAATGGTGCCTGTGATTAGGGAGGGAAGCAAGAGGGACATTACCCCATGCTACCCCTTGAGTCCTTCGAATAGGTTTTTGTTTATTGCACTCCTTCCAAGAATGATGGTTTTGTGTGGGTAGAGGATGGATAACACCAAGCAGTTTGCCTCATACATGAACACCAAGGGATATTATGTAAATTATTCACAAGAAATGTATGTCTTCGAGATCCATGCTTTGATATAAAAACAGGATCATTGAGGAATAAAATAAAACAAATGCGGAAATAAAACACAGAAGATACACAATACAATAGAGACACGGATATACGTGGTTCACCCAGTGTGGGATACGTCTACCAGATAAATTTTTGGGTCCTTCATTTATTATTATCCAACAAATGAATGGATACAACCTACACCAAACTTGTTGTAACTTTCTCTTCTTTCTCTCACAATCTCCTCTCTTAGAATACACTATTCACAATAATACCTAGCTGCAATACATTTCCCTCATAAAAGAGAGTTGCCTTCCAGGGAAAAAATCCCTAACATTACTTCTACCATCAAATATGTGACCTTATAATGAATGGTCCAGATTTATAATGAAATTACATTATACATTTATAAGGCAATTTTCCTTCGGGGGCCAGCTTGCCCTCGGACCCTGTGGAGGGGGTAAACCCCCTCTGCACTCCCCCGCGTGAAGGAGTATACATTCTTTCGGGGTGTAAAGTCTTCATGGGGTATCAAAATGGATGACAACAAAGACCTTTGAATCAGGAAGATAATCAGGCTCCACAACCAATAATCTCCCACTTGGAGACTGATCTCAACAACTCCACCATTGTTGTATATGTTGGACTATGAACCTTCTTAGACCTAGAAAATTTCTCATCTTCATCTTCATGCTTGAAGACCAACTGAAACTGAGCAGGAACTCAATTTATCCATGGTTACTCCCTTTGTTAACATGTCTGCAGGATTCTAGCTAGTATGTATCTTTTCCAACTTCAAATGTCCATCTTCCAAGACAGATCAAATGAAATGGTACTTGAGATGTATATGCTTAGTCTTCGAATGGAAGGCTGATTTATTTTCAATATGAATGGCACTCTCACTATCACAGTACAACCTTCTATTCTCCTGCTTCTTTCCCAATTCCTCCATAAACCTCTATAACCAAATCATCTCTTTACTAGCGTCTATAGCAGCAACATACTATGCCTCTGTTGTTGAAAGTGCAACAACCTTTTGCAATTTTAAAATCCAACTTACTATTGTTCCACCTATAGTAAAAACATACCCTGTGATGCTCCTTCTGCTATCTTTATCACCTGCCATATCTGAATCAACTTATCCATGTAGAACAATGTTTGAATCTCCAAAACATAATGCATGAGTAAAATTACCTCTCAAATACTTGAGAATCCACTTTATTGCCTCCCAATGTTCTTTACATGGATTGTTCATATACCTACTCACAATTCCCACTGCATGTGAAATATATGGTCTTGTGCAAACCATCACATACATCAAACTGTCAATTGTTGATGAATAAGGGACCCTGGGCATGTATTATGTCTCATCTTGTGGGTTTTTCATTATGCATTCTAAACCTCTCCAAAACCTTCTCTATGTACTCACCCTGAGACAATGTCAATTTGCGATTTTTCTTGTCTCTTGTTATTCTCATACCAAGGATTTTCTTTGTAGCACCCAAATACTTCATCACAAATGAATTAGCTAATTTATTCTTGAGCACATTTATATCTTGCATATTAGACCCTGCAACAAGCATGCCATTTACATACAATAGCAAGATAATATAGCGTCCATTTTCTAGCCTTTTAAAATAAACACAGTGATCAAAATGACATCTACTATAACCTTGTTCTGTCATAAACCTGTCAAAATTCAAATACCATTGCCTTGGATCTTGTTTTAGGTCATACAAGCTCTTCTTCAACCTGCATACCAAATTCTCCTTCCCTTTGACCTCATACCTTTGTGGCTACTGCATATAAATCTCTTCCTCCAAACCCCCATGGAGAAAATTTGTTTTTGCATTTAACTGTTCAAGATGCAAATCTTCTACTGCCACAAGTCTTAAAATAGTCCTAATTGAAGTCATTTTAACAACAGGAGAAAATATTTCATCAAAATCTATACCTTTCTTTTGTGCAAACCCCTTTACAACATGTCTAGCCTTGTACCTTTTTTTTCCTCCATATTCTTCCTTCAACTTGTAAACCCATTTATTCTGCAATGTAATTTTTCCTGCAGGAAACAGAACCAAATACCAAGTCTGTTTATTTACCAAGGAATCCATTTCTTCTTTCATTCCTTGCTCCCAATTATTTTTGGTGTCTACCTACATTGCCTCTTCATAACATTCTGGTTCACTCAAATCAGTCAATAATGAATAATACAATGAAGGAGAGTATCGTCCAGGGGGTCTACTTAACCCGGTAGATCTTCTAACAACACTTGCAGGAGATTGAGGCACTTGTTGCTCTTGTTGTTGTACATTTTGATTTTCTGGTACCTTTGGAATTACTTTTTCATTGATCTCATCAAGCACTGTGTATTCTGGTTTTTCTTTTTCCTGTTTCTTTCCCTACAACTGATCTTTGTACATGACCTTCTCATTGAATATGACATCTCTACTCCTAATTATTTTGTTATTTTCATAATCCCATAAGCGATAACCAAAATCATTAACACCGTATCCAATAAAGGTACACTTCTTGGATTTTTCCTCAAGATTTGTTCTATTTTCTTTATCAATATGGACAAAGGATTCACAATCGAAAGTCTTGAAAAAAGAATAGTTTACCTTTTTACATGTTCATGCCTCCTCTGGAATTCTACCATCCAAGTAGCTTGAAGGTCCTCAATTTATTAAGTAAACAAAAGTATCTACAAGATCTGCCCAGAAATGTAAGGGAAAACCAACATGCAATCTCATACTCCTTGCATGCTCCATGATTGTCCTGTTCATCCTTTTTGACACGCCATTTTCTTGTGGTGTTCGTGGAATTGTCTTCTCTCTGTGAATCCCATGGTATGAACAATAATCATCAA
>JASDQU011314238.1:15243-30116 GCA_032191745.1 Picea mariana
TTTCTCCAAACATTTCTATTAGAGTGAATTTTTATAAAGGATCGAGTGAATTTGCACTTAACAGACATCTCCATCACCTCTAATACTATCATGTCTTATCTCATCATTATTTTTAAAACAACCATCGTAATTTATACAAGATATTAACAGATAGTCCTGGAACTGTCACAAATGTGTTTTGGTTTTCATACTCAAATAATATTGTGTAAAAAGGATGATTTAGTAGTAATGGATAACACGCCAGGAAAATTACACTTTGTAATATCCCACGGAAATTATATAAATGATAATAATAATAATAAATACTCTATCAAACTTCTAGTTACTTAAATTTCCCGTGCATTAAACAATCAAACATAACCAGTAATGTTACATTCCATACACTGCCATATATGTACATTCATATTCCAATCAATATAATATAAAATTTATACAACATATAAATAACTAAAAATCTTCCATTACAATTTAATACATGAAATAATACTTTTATACAATGAAATTGTCATAAAATACCGTGAACGAAATGTTGAAATTATTGCAGTGTTTCTTCAACTTGGAAGTTGTATTGAGTCCTTCGTACTCCCGCTTGTTAATCGAGACCTCACCGGTACCTCCCAGTCAATGCTAGGGGTACTCTTCTTCCCCCTTATCCCCCCGAGCCAAAAAGGTGCCACACACAAGAAACCAACAAGCAATAGCTCCAAGGATTGCCTCACAAGGTAGAGCTTCCACTCTCTCTACAAGATGGTATCCCAAATCTTACATGTAAAACACGGTCAAAATAATTTTGGCAGCATAACCTTACCAAGAATAATTGATCCCTCGTCCATTACAATTTAATACATAAAATAATACTTTTATACAATGAAATTGTCATAAAATACCGTGACTGAAATGTTGAAATTATTGCAGTGTTGCTTCAACTTGGAAATTGTATTGAGTCCTCTGTGCTCCCGCTTGCTAATCGAGACTTCACCAGTACCTCCCAACCAACGCTAGGGGTACTCTTCTTCCCCCTTATCCCCTCGAGCTGCAAAGGAGCCACACACAAAAAACCAACAAACAATAGCCCCAAGGATTACCTCGCAACGTAGATCTTCCACTCTCTCTACAAGCTTGGTATCCCAACTCTCACAAGTAAAACATGGTCAAAACAATTTTGGCAGCGTAACCTTACCAAGAATAAGTGATCCCCTTTTCCTTATTAACCATTTGTTTTATATAAAAATCTCCAATGACACATGTCCTCATGGAAAATTAATCATATTTGTAATTAAAATAATTAGGATTATTCACCCACACCCTTGTCACACTCTCCCCAAGTTGCACAAGTAATTACCAT
Source organism: Picea mariana (assembly GCA_032191745.1). NCBI lineage: Eukaryota > Viridiplantae > Streptophyta > Pinopsida > Pinales > Pinaceae > Picea > Picea mariana. Next base: position 16,589 of record JASDQU011314238.1, read on the forward strand.
TTTTATTTTTATTTAAAAATCAATTTCCCTCACATTCCCCAATGTGTTCCTATTTTCGCTCTTAGTTGTCCCTTTGTTGCCCAAATTCTCATTAAATGAGTGTCTCCTAACTAGATCTTAGTTAGAGTAGGATTAAGAGTCTTCTTTTAGTTAGACTAGTGGTAGCTTGACTCTAGATACTATTCTATGTGTACACATGTTGGTACAGGGGCAGACCCAGGGTTCAACGCTCAAGAGCGCACCAACAAAACCCTAACTACCAACCCTTTTGGCAACACCTGCAAAGCAGATGAAGTCTCACCCGGGGTAGTGGCTGGGGTGGTTGCAGGACTCAGATGTCTACAACCTTAGCTGAGACATCGATCTGTGATTATATCTTTTACAGGGTACTTAGCATAGATCAATCATCAATATTTAACCCTTATGGTACTTCACAGATAGTACAGAGCATCGTAGTGAATACTTATACTAAAGATGACTCAGTACTTAGCCACAAAAATATAGATTAGATTCAATAGATCAAGCGCTAAGAATCATATATATCAGATCTAACATTCATTCATACATCATAAGCACAAAGCATAACTAGATCTATCTAATGACAACAAGTACTCATCCAAGAAGGAGATAAACACATCAGATCAAAGCACAGATCACAATACACACAGTTATCGTGGTTCACCCCCACCCTGGGGCTATGTCCACAAAGTCTTCTTCTTTATATTGTCTCGGTCAAGCGATTACAGCACAGAGCTTCAGTGATCCTTACTTTGCATAGGACAGAAGATCTGCGCAGCTCGCTAGATCCTTCTTCCTTGCACTTCAAAACAAAGCCTTCTATAGTGTCTCACAGGGACTTGCACTTAGCTCTTACGCAAAATGCACAAAGCCTTACAATACTTAATCACACATATCCAACTCTTAGCACTTTAGCCAACTTGCACTAAGCAATCAGCAAGTGCACTAAGAAACAACTTCTACTATTTCTTACATTGCCTATCTATTTATAGATTACAAAATGGGCCTAAGAGTGGGTAAACCCATGGGCCTACATCCCTTTCCCGTTACATAAACCCAAAACCCTAAAAGGGGCCCAAAAATAGGTCTTGCTTCCTTAATTTTTGTTTCGCATTGTGCTCCATCTTTAGCAAGTTGTCGCAGTCCCAAAAATGGTCAAATATGACCAAGTATTCTTCAAAACTTGGTCAAGGACCAACAGGCCCCCAACACTCACTTGTGACTCATCCCGAGTCACTCAGGTTTGATTAATTCTGCCTCAAATGCTTCGATCTTGGCTTGAGCTGCTTCGACCTGCTAGAGTGCGACATCCTCTTTCTCAGTAAATTCCTAGATTACTGTGTCATTTACTGGCCCTTCTATGTGTTGTTCTTTGGTGATGACAACTTGTTCAAGCTCGGTTGTCTGGCTCTCAACTTCAGTGAACAGGTGGCATGCTTTCTCTTGGAGTGGTTGAAGTCATTGGGAGACTTCCATCACTTTAGTTTGCAGCATGTGTACCTGTTGTTGAGTGGTGCATTGTTCTATAAATCGCTTCATTCTCTCGATTGGGGTCAAGGCCTTCAGTTGTGCCTGTAGCACATCTGCATGCTTCTTTGCTTCTTTGAGCTACACTTCTAACGTCTACAATTTGGGGTTCTTCGTGAGGTTCTCATAAGTCCAGGTTCTTCTAGTGCTCATCTACTTACATTCCAAATCCAAGGTTTTTAATTAGCCAACTGCATTATGAGCAGTTGCTTCCCTCAAATCTCTTACTTCTTGTGGAGTCTCAGGCACGGTATGAAGTTCTAGATCTGTGATGTGCTGCTGAAGTTGTTGGATTACTTCTTCCAGTTGTGCCACCTACTGTGGGACACGTTCTTCCATCTTCACTTCTATGACCATTACAAAGCAAAGTGCTTTGTGAACTCTTTCCTGTACTTCAAGCTGCTTTGCTAGCAACTGGTCCTTGCTCTGCTATAACTGTGTTTTTTCCTCCTCCCACTTCGCTTGTAAGGCAAGCTGCTCCTATTCTGCCTTCCTCTGTTTTTATCTATTTGCGCTTTGTTCTTGTGCCAAATCTTGGGTGGCTTGCGCTATGTCTTCTTCAGCTCGTCGAAGACAAGCTTCGACTTTATCGATGATTTGGCGTAACTGGGTGGGCTCATCATATGTTCCTGGTGTTTCGATTGTGAAGGGCATCGTAGAAACTGCTCTACTGGACTGGAGTGTCTATTGTACTTCTTGAAGTTCACACTTGATTCGGTTGAATAACTCCTCCTGCTTCGCTTCTTATTTTTTTGCGATCTCTAGCGAGGCATCAGTCAGCGCAGCGATCAAGAAATTGAAGTCATCCTGTGTGAGGGTAGTCTTAAACTTAGTCCAGGTAGCCTTAGATTTCTTCCAGGATGAGGGATTTGGTGGGGTGGTCTTCCTTTTCTTGGAGGGATCCTCCTCTTCTCTAAGCAGAGTAATCTCGCCTTTGTTTTTCTCAACTTCTGTGCCACCTAGTTCTTCACCATCACCTGCCTTCACAGGTGAGATCAAAGTAGTCTTCGTGGATGTGCTCTGAATATCTTGAACTTCCACATCCTTCTTGGTCTTTTGCGGTCCAGGTGTATCTGGTATAGCTTCATGGCTATCCACGTCAGACATCTCTATGGGGTCTGCTGGAACAAGGAGGTTCGTCGACCATTCCTTGGTAATATGCTTCAAATCTTCTTTTGTCAATTTATAGTATGACTGGAGTTGTTATTTGTGCTCATCCGTGCGCATTGTGATATAGGTGAAGTGACGGTCTGTGCTGAATTTCATCAAAGGTCTAAAACTATGAAGTGTTTTGGGTGTGATGCATGGTGTAGACTAGATTACATTCTTCAATTGATTGTAATAGACATGGAAGACTGCATTGGATTGCCACTGCTTGTTCATGTCGCTGGAGTACCACAACGTACAAAACTTCACGGCTAGTGGTTCAAAAGGTTCGATCTCTGGAAAAGTGGCTCCCTCTAGTAGTTCCCATGCGATGAAATCGATGAGTATGAGTAACCAACTAAAGTGGAACTCATACCCTTGGTCCTACACTTGCCTACAGTCAAGATCTAGTTGATTTATAAGGTACTTTTCCTAGTTCATTTGTAGTCCCTCCGCGCACTTCCCTGCGAGTTCAACTACAAATCCGATCACCTGTGTGGGTCTGTTTTTGCGGACTAACTTCCCTACAATCAGCTAGAAACCAAGGCCCATTGTTGCATTCTCAATGGAGTCTACCTTGTAACCTCGCGTGCCCTTCTCTAGATCGCCATATGTTTCTTTTATTCGTTGGGCGAGAGCGTGATCTGTGGTCTTTCTAGGGTAAAACTCCTACGGGTCAGGGCCCTACATGCTTAGCCCTATGATCCAATTGATCAGAATCGGATCCATAGTGATGCGTCGGTCCAAACATAGGTATCCTCCGTGGTAGCAGGACAACAGCAATCTGACGCATGCATTTACTTCCTTATGCCTCCCGAAATGTGGAATCTTCATTACATTGAGGAGGGTTGACTACACGAGGTTGTGGGTCCATTGTTGAGGGACAATCTTTGGGTTCCTCCCTTTCATGATAGTTAAGTACTTTTGCAAGGCTAGCATACTGTAAACCTTGCGATCTCCAAGGTTAAAATCACTAAATTTCAGCGTTGTGAGCTTATCGTGGTCAGCATGAACTGCGCGCAACCCTTTCGGGAGGTATGCAGTGACCATAGCATAGTCGAAGTCTCTGGGTACAATATCTCGATTCACTGTTCCTCTTAGTGGTGGGATATACTTAGGCAAGATACTTTGGATCATCTTCACAGTGGCGAAGTCATTTCTGAGTTTAGATCGTCTCTTCGAAGGCAGTCAGGATGGTCCTGCGCGAGCAGTGGAAGGGGAAGTTGGAAATGTTCTCGAGGACGATGCTTGCACACCTGTAGACGTTCCTTGCTCTGACATGACTCTCTCAGTCATTAAGTCAATTAGAAATTCTTCAATGATTTTCTCAGCAGCGTTGAGCTCGTCCGACATACAAACTTGGGTCAGCTAGCTTGGGTGCGAAAGGAACTCAGAGACTACAGTGAATAGTATGGGAACAAGGAAATGATCTCTGGGTGAGTTAATCTCAAGTTCCGAGCTCCGATTCTCACTTAGCAAAAAGTATTCTCAGTGCGTGGTGCGATGGACTAAGTAGGGAAACTTAGTAATGGTCTGCTTGCAATGGATATGGGGCCTTCATTAACTTTGTTTTATCCGTTGGGGCACGTTTCAATGGTTGGATGATGAACCTTTATTGTTTTTCTTTTCGGTGGAAGTCGAATGGATATATTGGTTCCAACAACTATATTGCTTCGTCATGGCGAAGTACTCTAGGTCATTGTTCTGATATCTCGGCGAAGTTCCAATTCTGCAAATTTTCCTTCTGCGAAGTATCCTCCAGAACTTCTTGTAACCTTACAATATTAGCCATTTTATTTCTTAACTTTTTATCCTTCTTCCCCGTGAGCTTCGTCTCAGTAATTCTTTTACCATTCTGATGCTTATCTTCTGTGGTCTTAGTTACTTTGCACTGTTGAAAGTCTTTCCCATGATTCCTTGATAATACTTCTTTTGTATAAAAAATAGGTAACTTAATCTTCTGTGGATCCTCGAGTGTTCTCTTAGCCTTGAAATCGGAGTTGCCAGTATTAAATATCTGCTATCTTCTCTTATGTTCTTCAATCAAGTGTGCTATCCTTCTGGTCATAAAGTCTTGTATCTCTTGCTTCTTTTGTTCCAAAAATTCTTCTTCTTCTTTTCGTCTGGCTTGTTATCTATCAATCCAAGGTTTTCCTATGAGCATGGTAAACAGGGCACTATCATCAACAAACTTAATAATCTCAAAGTCTTCCTCTGTCGAAGTTCCATTGACAGTCATAGGTATCCGGGCAAGCCTTCCACATAGGTTTACTAGCTTTCCTCTGAATAAACTTGTCCCTCCTAGGGAAGGGATCATGGCAGTCTTTCCTATAGTTGTCCAAGTTCTTTCTAGCATAATGTTCACTTGTGTTTCTTCATCAAGAATACAGTCAATGTCGAAGTCCCCTATTCTTTCTTCGAATTTCTCCTTTTCTTTGAAGATCTCGGATATCCTAACATGTCGGTGATCCACTCAAGGTGTCTTTCATCTGTAGCAATACCTTTTCTTATTCTTTCTGAGTTTCTACAATTTTCAGATTTGCCTTAGGGTTTTTTTCATTCAGATTCATTCTTTCAAGCTTAGCAATCATTCTAGGGCAATCCAACACTTCATTGTCCAAGGCTTTGCAACAGAAACAACTAGGTCTTTCACCAGGGCATTCCTTAGCAAGATGTATTGGTCTTCTGCAACTGTAACATAGGGTTAACCCTCTCTTTCTTTTAAATGTTCCCCAACTTCTTTTGTACTGCGCATTAGGATCGTGGTAGTTAGTTTGCAAAAAACTCTTTCTAGAATCCTGCATCCACTAGTTAGTCCAAAAATTATTTCTATGCATAGGTATAACATATCTTTCACTATACTTATCAAATATATTCATATCAAACTTTCTTTCATTGATTAATTCCCTAGTTTGGAAGCTATGACAACATCTATCAAGCATACCTAGATCCATGCTTTAGAAACAAAAAAAAATTCACTTATCTTACCTATATAGAGCACAAAGCTTTCAGATTTAAAAAATTTCGACTATTCTTACCTTTATTAGAGCATAGAACTTATAGATCTTACCTCTTTTCTACAGATCTAACCTCTTTCTTTCAGAAATTTCCACTCTTACATTTCTTAGAGCATAAAGTGTTCAGATCTCACTTATTTTCTTCAGTATCAACCTCTTTCTTGCAGGTCTGACCTCTTTCTTTCAGATCTGACCTTTCTTTCTCGACACAAAGCTTCGTAGGTCAAGTAGAATATTGCGCACTAGGGAAACAGATCTACACACAGAGATTATTTTGCACAAAGATTTTTCTTCTTTAGTTCCCAGCAATCACAGTTTCAGGTCCTGGCAACGGAACCATTTTTTGGTACAGGGGTAGACCCAAGGTTCAACGCTCAAGAGCACACCAACAAAACCCTAACTGTCGGCCCTTTTGGAAACACCTATGAAGAATATGAAGTCTCAACTGAGGTAGAGGCAGGGGTGGTTGCAGGACTCAGATGTCTGCAACCTTAGTTGGGACACTGATCTGTGATTATATCTTTTACAGGGCACTTAGAATAGATCAATCATCAATATTTAACCCTTATGGTACTTCGCAGATAGTACAGAGCATCGCAATGAATACTTAGACTAAATATGATTCAATACTTAGCCATAGAAATATAGATTAGATTCAATAGATCAAGCGCTAAGCATCATATATATCATATCTAACATTCATTCATACATCATAAGCACAGAGCATAACTAGATCTATCTAATCACAGCAAGTACTTAGCCAAGAAGGAGATAAACACATTAGATCAAAGCACAGAGATAAATACACATAGTTACCGTGGTTCACCCCCACCCTGGGGCTACGTCCACAAATTCTTCTTCTTTATATTATCCCGATCAAGCGTTTATAGCACAGAGCTTCAGTGATCCTTACTTCGCACAGGATAGAAGATCTGCACAGCTCGCTAGATCCTTCTTCCTTGCACTTCAGCACAAAGCCTTCTACAGTCTCTCATAGGGACTTGCACTCAACTCTTATGCAAAATGCACAAAGCCTTACAATACTTAATCACACAGATCCAACTCTTAGCACTTTAGCCAACTTGCACTAAGAAATCACCAAGTGCACTAAGCAACAACTTCTATTATTTCTTACATTTCCTATCTATTTATAGATTACAAAATGGGCCTAAGTGTGGGTAAACCCACGGGTCAACATCCCTTTACCATTACATCAACCCAAAACCCTAAAAGGGGCCCAAAAATAAGTCTTGCTTCCTTAATTTCCACTTTGCGTTGCGCTCCATCTTTGGCAAGTTGTCGCAGTCCCAAAAATGGTCAAATATGACCAAGTATTCTTCAAAACTTGGTCAAGGGCCAACAACACCTATTCTATCATATTTTATTTATTTCTTTCTTTTTTAAATCCCTTTTTTTAATTTCATGCACCCATGTGCATTTTATCCCCTCTTTGAATTTTTCTATGATTTATCTCAATTATTTTAATTTATTAATTTTTTATTTAGCCCCCTAATTAAACTTAGACTTAGGATTAGTCTTAGAATTAGTCTTAGACTCTTGTTAGGATTTTCAATTAATAATTTACTATTTAATGAATTAATTTTAATCCAACAAAGTCTAATCATTTCAATGTTTTCTAAGCCACCTAGATTTATTGACTCAAGTGTTTAATTACACGACGTTCCCTTCAAGACGCACCTCCATGCTCCAAGGGTGCCATTCACCTTTGACTGGTTTTGGAATTTTTTTCAACCCTTGGAGTCAACACTCCACTCAGTTGACCTTGCGAGAGACTAAGGGCTTATAAGGAATAAGCAATTTTCCTTATTGCGTGCTCCTTAGAATATTCGTGAGCGACTGTCTCAATTTTCCCTCACGACATCGTGGACCTCTCAAACTAGGTAATCATTAACCCACCATTCATCCACGATGGGAGTGCTAGTAGGTTGTGACAGAGATGTTGCCACACCTCTCCCTCAATGTTTGGTTTCTATGTATGTCCCCTCTACTCCTTATGTGAGTCGTATTAGAAGGCATCGCCAAGCCTGCATCCATTGAAAAAACATTGTCAATAATCCATATATGTAAATCATACTAAAATTAATCATATGTCACATGTGTTGTGTTGGTTTTGTCACTTGGGTGAAAAAAAACACAACACTTACCTGCTTAGTTAAGTCAGCTAAACAAGACAGAGGTTTTTGAGTTGATTAAATAACCAAATACACATGAAACAAGGAAATAAAATTAAAAACAAGAAGAAGTAAATGTTAGAGAAGCTTGCAAGAACTAGAACCATGAAAAGAAAAAAATGACCATCATATATCTACCAATGGATCAATATATTGATAAGATAAACACCGTAGAGAAAGGCAGAGACTTATTAATCCCCTCTTCCTCCTTGGGAGAACTCTTGAGTTCCCTAATAGAGAGATATTATCTCCATGCAATGGCAAGTGACAATGGTGAAGAAATACAATGTCAATCCTCTCAAGAGGTGAGTGGAATGGCCCTTTCTATAGTGCTAGAATGATTCCAAGAGAAAAGAGGATTCTCAAAGAAGAATTCTTGCAGCATAACAACACCTTGAAGTTCTTATTTTTCTAGCAAACCCATGGCACATATTTATAGTGTCTATTCATGGAAAGATATAATTGGTTCATAGTGTGAACAAGGGGCCTTTTAGGGCAATTCCTATCCCATGACCAGCCTCCAAGATAGATATCTCTCATATATAAGTCTCAAATCGTGTTGGGGGTCAAACTCGAAGTGGTTGAGAGGCCGACAAGATTCATAAATGCGTCGTTCATGAGAAATGTGTGGATTTTCTCGTAGATAGTCGTGTATCTTGTGCATAGTGTGCATTAAGGGTTGTGTTATCTTGTGCACTATGCGTGCGCTTCCTTTGGTGAATTTGTGCACTTTGATTTTTGAACCAAGTATATATTTTTTTGCTTTTTTGATGGATTTTGGTGTTGTAGGTGGACTAATTGATGGTAGAATTGATGTCTTTCTTCAACCATAGTGTGCAAGATGTAGATGATTTTTTTAGTGATAATAGATGCCCCCTGATGTGTGAGGTTAGGATCATACATATAGCCAAAATACATCAATGTTTCTTTTGCTGAGAATTCCATTGTAAGGAAGAGTAAAGAGAGGAACTACAAGAGTGATCCGTCGGAGGGAGAGGGAAAATTGTGAGAACCAAACCTTTCTCTAGGGAGAAAAAATAAAATATGTATAAAAATGAGGCGGGCATGCCCCATGCTCATGTCATGAAACCAAAATGTGGGACTGTAACTGAAGATGAATGATGATGTAGATAGTTGCAGTTCCCTCGGCGGCAGTTGATAATGACAGATGACGGTTTTGACTAGTGAATTGGATCTGAAGCGAGTAATGGATGACTACAAGAAGTGTCAATGACTCGTAGGCATTGATGGCCTATCAACTTCATAGGTCTTCTGCTAGTATGAAACAACTGCAATGGTCGCATAAGACCCATTGTAACATGAGCATTTGTTGAAATCGAATGTTATGGGGTTCAACGGAATYAGAAAGCAATGATGATTCTCTATGTTTCGTCTGMGACTCCTCATTGAAAACGTAACGAGAGTCAAGATACATTCGCCCTTCTGGAAACTGTGTTGATGTCGACATGAAGGGAGACGCGACGCTAAGAAGMAAAGGGCTTACTGAAATCTAATGAGTAATAGATGATATCAGGTACTGATGAGTATCATGAAAGAAGTCGAGATGTTGTGGGATTCAAGACTGCCCTTGGTTGGGGTGTTGAGGGATGATTGGCARCAACCATAAAACTGGATCTAGCATCAAAGGGACAACTAGATATGGGTTTAAACTTTATCGGAGGCTAACAAATTGGGAAAACTCAGAGATCATGGGTACGTGGATTGGGGATACTCGGGGTTTGTGAACGATGTTGATATGAAAAAATGGTGGATGCCCCAACCAAGGATGACATGGGTTTCTTTTCCAGGTAAAAAAAAGGCCATCAAGGATGACAACTAAAAAGATATGTATATGTTGGAAATAAGGCATTTATGACCTGGAAAACCCAATACGAGAGAAAACCCAACTAGAAGGTGAGGTTGCTCTGCTCTCTTTTCTCTGGTATAGAAATGATGCAAGTACAAAGAATGAGGCACTCTTTGTGGAGTTGCCTTTGACCTGTGGCTTATATGGCTAACATAGAATCATTCCTCCTCTATTATGCTCATAGAATACCACTCTCAGATGTTTTTCTCAGCTAAGGAACAAGACACAATGCAAAATAATGGAACCCCTTCTCGTCCTAGTGGCCTGGTATTTTAACATAGCCTAATAGTCATCTAGGGGTAGGTTTTTTTACTTCCTCAACCCTCAATTATGATAGGGTTTTGAACCTTCTATAATATTCTTGAAATAACATGTATGGCTAGCCCCATATGCATGACTAATGGGGGGTTCTTTGGCATCCTCTCTTACCATGGTTGTCAACATGATAGGTCAACTTGTGGAAGGCATAACTTTTTCATACAAACTTTGATTGATGCACGGTTTGCATCATTGGAAAGATATCAGAGTGTAAAACACATTCAAGGGGGTGGGAAAAAGTGTTGGACAACAGAACCCCAAAAAAATTCATTTAAGGCCTCAAATGGCTCTAAAAGGTTTCATACCCCAATTTTCCAAACTCATAGTTGCCACTAATTTTTGGAGCCTGATTATCATCCCGATTTAGAGGTTTGTTTCAGTTGTTCTTGGACCCCATTCCCTAATGGGAGGTTGTGTGGGGAATTTCCCCCCTACAACTATCGCCAGGGGGGTCTAGGGTAAAAGTTCATAGTCAATATGAATCGTTCATGATAAGGTCACATATCTGACGGTAGAAGTTATTTTAGGGTTTTTTTCCCTAGAAGGCAACCCTCTTTTATGAGGGAATTGTATTGTGGTTGTGTAGTATCGTGAATATTGTATTCTGAGAGAGGAGAATATGAGAGAAAGAAGAGGAAGTTACAATGGGTTTGTTGTAGGTTGTATCCCTTCATTTTGATGGATAATAAAAAGGAAGGGCCTGGCAGTTTCTCTGGTGGACGTAGCCCACACTAGATGAACCACGTATATCTATGTCTCTATTGTATTGTGTATCTTCTGTGTTTTATTTTCACATTTGTTTTTTTTTTATTTCTCTATGATATTTTCTTTTAACAACTAGTATCAGAGAGAAAGGTAACTCATAGGAAAATAGGGTTCCTGATTCAAGTGGGAGCAATGGTGGAAGATGGAAATTTTAGGGTCGAAAATTTTAACGGCCAAAACTACCAGTCATGGAAGATTCAGATGGAACATTATTTATATCAAAAGGATCTATTCCTACCATTGGGTGAAATAGAAAAGAATCTAATGTCCATGAAGGACGAAGAATGGGATGTTCTTGATATAAAGGCACTAGGAATGATACAGCTGAGCCTGACAGCGTCGGTGGTTTTCAATATTTCAAAAGAAAAGACAATGAAGGAGTTGATGGATGCATTGGCTAAACTGTATGAAAAACCCTCGATGTCCAATAAGGTATTTCTAATGAAGATATTATTTAATATGAAGATGTCAAGAAGTGGGTCTATTTCATATCATTTAAATGAATTTAATACGGTTACTAATCAACTAAGTTCTATAAAAGTGGACTTTGATGATGAGGTCAGGGTTCTTCTAATCATGTCCTCATTGCCAGAAAGATGGAATGGCTTGGTCATGGTTGTAAGTAACTTTGTCTTTGGTTCAAACACTCTAAAATTTGACGATGTTGTTGGTGTTATCCTTAATGAATAAATGTGAAGGAAAAGCACAGGTGAGACATTAGGTAATGTGTTAAACATGGAGAACACGAGAAGACAAAAGGATAGAGGAAAGGGTTCAGGGAACCATGGAAATTATTGGAACGGCATATCCAAATCTAGACTAGGAAAGACAGAGTGTTGGAATTGTGGGAAGAAAGGACATCTGAAGAAATATTGCAGAGCTCCAAAGAAACAAAGAGATGGATAGCAGGAGAAAAATCAGGAAGCAAATGTAATAGGTGATGTGTTGCAAGATGCTTTGATTCTTTCTATAGATAATATTTCTGAGTCTTCGATAGTAGATTCAGGGGCTTCATTTCATGCCACACCCCATAGGAAACATTTTCTAGATTATGTTCAAGGTGATTTTGGACAAGTTCATTTGGGTGATGATGCACCATGCAAAATTCTTGGAATGGGTAAGGTACAAATAAATCAAAAGAATGGAAACCAATGGTTGTTTAAAGAGGTAATACATGTTCCAGATCTAAGGAAAAATATAATTTCAACAGGGAAATTGGCAAGTGAAGGTTGTATATCCATATTTACAGATAAGGCGTGGAAGGTCACTAAAGGATCACTAGTGATAGCAAAAGGAGAGAAGGTAGGTACATTGTATTTATGTACTGGTAATACTGATTCTTCTATATATTTAGCTTCTATAGAAGTGGATAAAACAAATTGGCATCATAGGATTGGACACATGAGTGAGGAGGGGATGCAGATACTTCACAAAAGAAAAATTTTGCCAGATCTTGAACAAATTGATTTGGATTTTTGTGAGCATTGTGTTTATGGAAAACAGAAGAGAGTCATATTTCTCAGAGTCGGAAAAGAAAAGAAGAGTGAAAGGTTAGAGCTTGTGCATACAAATGTATGGGGACCATCTCAAGTATCATCTCTTGGTGGCTCTTGTTATATTGCTACATTTATTGATGATACAACTAGAAAAACTTGGGTTTATTGCATTCGACAAAAATCTGATGTTTTTTATACTCTTAAGAAGTGGAAATATTTGGTTGAGAATGGGACAGGAAAAAGGTTGAAGTGTATTAGATGATACAATGGAGGTGAATATTACAGAAAGGAGTTAGAGAGAAAACAGTTCCAGGAACACCACAAGAAAATGGTGTGTCAGAAAGGATGAACAAGACAATCATGGAGCGTGCAGGGAGTATGAGATTGCATGCATGGTTTCCCTTACAGTTCTAGGTATATGTTGTAGATATTTTTGTTTACATGATAAATAGAGGACCTTCAATCTCTTTGGATGGTGGAATTCTAGAGGGGGCATGGACAGGTAAAAATGTAAACTATTCATTTTTTAAGACTTTTGGTTGTGAAGCATTTGTCCATATTGATAAAGAAAATAGAACAAATCTTGAGGAAAAATCCAAGAAGTGTACCTTTATTGGATACCATGTTAATGATTTTGGTTATCACTTGTAGGATTATGAAAATCAAAAAATCATTAGGAGTAGAGATGTCATATTCAATCAGAAAGTCATGTACAAAGATCAGTTGTAGGGAAAGAAATGGGAAAAAGAAAAACCAGAATACACAGTGCTTGATGAGATCACTGGAAACAAAATTCCAAAGGTACCAGAAAATCATAATGTACAACAACAAGAGTAGCAGTTACCTCAAACTCATGCAAGTGTTGTTAGAAGATCTACCAGGTTAAGTAGAACCCTTGAACAATACTCTCCTTCATTGTATTATTATTTGTTGACTAATTCTGGTGAACTAGAAAGTTATGAAGAGGCAATGCAGGTAGACACTAAAAGGAAGTGGGAGCAAGGCATGAAAGAGGAAATGGATTCATTGGTAAATAACTAGACTTGGGACTTGGTTCAGTTTCCTACGGGAAAAATAGCATTGTAGAATAAATGGATTTACGGGTTGAAGGAAGAAGATGGAGGAAAAAATCAGTACAAGGCTAGACTTGTTGTAAAGGGGTTTGCACAAAAGAAAGGTATA
>JASDQU011314239.1:6365-20686 GCA_032191745.1 Picea mariana
TATAATAGGTAGAATAAGAAGTCAGCCCCAGCAATTAATAAGAAGACCCAGAAATATAATAAAGGTGGGTTTACCCACCCAGATTGAGAAGTCGGCCCTGCCAATGAAAAGACACTTCACACGTGCCAGAAATTGTATAAATAAAGGAGGCTAGCACCTCATTTGACCACAACTCACTTGCTCAGTCTGAGAGACAAGTTCTAATCTGTTACTGGCAAAGGAGAGAGAGAGTGGCGCATATCTTGGGAGAGGACTTTCTGTTTTACCATAAGATCTCTTGGCATTGTATTGGCTATTTATATTAAGGAAGTTTTGTTGGGTTTTNTACCGACAAAGGAGAGAGAGAGTGGCGCATATCTTGGAGAGGACTTTCTGTTTTAGCATAGAGATCTCTTGGCATTGTATTGGCTATCTATATTAAGGAAGTTTTGCTGGGTTTTTTTCCCCTAGAGGGTTTCCCAGGATAAATGTTGTGTCCCTTGTGAATGTGTATTTCTCAGTGATCTTGTTCTTATGCTGCTATTATCTATTGAAATGCAAAGAACTATAATAATGGCATAAACATTAACACTCCAAAGAGGGCATATGAACTAAAGAAGGATATCATACTAAAATTGACCACAATTGCTCAAGTTAAAACTCCTCCATCCATGCATTGTCTTCCTTCACAAGAATAGCTATGTAAAAAAGGCAAGTCCACCAAACAAACCTCCTTAATGCATGCGCTTTAGTCTTTAGTGAAAATAGCATGTTTAATTAAGGAAAGCTCCTCTATTTCCATAAATAACCTCCTCAAAGCATGTGCTTTAACTTAGGATAATAATAGCATGTGTAAAGGGGGAAAGTCTACCAAGGAAATCCTCAAACCAAAAATTGCCTCCTTAAGTGTGCCTAGCTGCAAAAATAACTAAAGGACAAAACAGCACTTTAGTCTCCAAACATAGGACAAATAGCACTTAATTCCCCACAAAAAGCCTTCTCAACCCATACACTCCACTCCTAAGATATGAATAGTATATGTATGTGGTCCAAATAACCCCCTCCAATATATGGTGTGAATTAGCCTAGGAAGAATGAAAGAACCAAAATAGAAAGTGCATACCAACTCATCTCCAACCAACTCATGACAAGTCATCAACAAGTGGGGCCCACCCAAAACCTCCTATAATGCTCCAAAATGCTCTCGATCCAGTAAATTTGACCACAAACCAAACTTACCAGAATGGAGTTAAATTCAACCCATGTGCTATACAAAATATTGGCCCTCCAAAAATAGCGCCAAGTCTCAAAAAATATCACTGCTAAAAATAGAACAAAAACCGACACTCTCTAATTGCCACCAGATTTCACCCCCATTCCGTACTCAATACTAGGTATCTGAAAATACGATCATCTCTGAAAACTAAAAAATACTATTGACCTTGGGTTTGACTAGATTTGACCAAGGCCTAAAACCAATGTTACATTTATCATCTCGACGAATTTATCATCGAGGCTTTGGAATACAATTTCTTGGCAATGTTGGGAAAAATATCGGGAAACTTTAAAAAATACAAAAATAATCAATTTTTTTCAATTTTTTAAACATGTAAAGCAACAACAAACATCAAACAAACACATTGTTACTACACAAATATGAAAATAAAACTAAAATATAAGATGTATACAATATCAAGTGGTACATCACACATCGATACTAAAATATGATATATGTCCTGAGTCATAAGTCTTAACAAGATGATACAAAATCACATCAAAACAAAAATAGATGTATCTCATGAGATGAATCATCATGCGGGATCTAGAATCTAGATACTACAAGGATAATGCACTAAGGAATCAATTATTCCCTCTACCCCTTTTATGGGAAAAGGTCGTTGCTCTTCCTCTGGAAGCAGTAGGTGGACGTGTTGAGACCAAGCCTGAGGTGGAAGGTGCAACTATTGAGGCTGAGGTGGAAGGTGTCCAAGCTAAGGTGGAAGTTGAAGAGGAATGTCTTCTGACTCTTCCCCTACCTTCCTCTCTCTATGGAGGTGGTGACTGCGATACACTCTCAATCTCCTCCTCTAGTTCCTCCTCCTGTAGCATATTGACATCATTCTCCAACCACTCAAGTGCCTCCTCCATGATAGGCCTCTCAGTCTCCACCCTCCACGAACTCAGGGTGTCAATTGCATCCAATGAAATGGCATTCGTGTCAGGTGCTTTGTCAATCCGCTTCACCCACAGCCTAAGATTGTTGTTTACATAGACCACGTCATTCACCCACAGCCTAAGATTGTTGTTTACATAGACCACGTCATTAAGGCAGTGGACATCTAACCTATATGAGGGCCATTTTGTTATTAGAGGATAATGATCCGTGGGCATAAATTAAATAATGAAATTATAAAAAATGAAAATTTTAATTTGAACATTCCTAAAATATTGCACTTCTTGAAGTGTAGTGTCCAAAGACACTCCAATTGTGCTCACCCTAAAGAGCTGCAAGCTTGACTAAGCACCCAAATGGCAAGTTTATGTAACTCTAGGACTCTTATGTAACCTATATGAGGGCCATTTTGTAATTAGAGGATAATGATCCGGATTCCGTGGGCATAAATTAAATAATGAAATTATAAAAAGTTAAAATTTTAATTTGAACATTTCTAAAATATTGCACTTCTTGAAGTGTAGTGTCCAAAGACACTCCAATTGTGTTCACACTCTAAAGAGTTGCAAGTTTGACTAGGCACCCAAATGGCAAGTTTCTATAACTCTAGGAATCTTTCGTCATAGTTTCTCCACCAAACATCTACAACAAATAAACAAAAAGGAAAGACAACGAATTATATTTCCATCAAGTAACAAATAGATAGAAAGGAAAGACATTGAAATTTGAAAGTTTGAAACAAATTGTACTTGAAGTTTACCTAGCATGTTAGTGGTCCTATCTTGGACAACCATATCAGAACCAAATGTCCCTGCGGCTAGCCTATATATCTCTATTTGTTTGGAAATCTTCGAGTGTTCAACAAGAATCAACACCATCCTCGAAACACATTGGAAAAATCCATCCATAACCTCAACATCAAATCTAAAACCACAAACATAAGAGTATGCAAGGTTGAGGTAGAGCCCTGTTGCATGAATCGGACTATGGAGAATATTGTTCCATCGCTCATCAATCACACTCCACATCTGGGCTTGTCTGGTGAATCCCTCCTCCCACTTGTCCTCATAGTACCAAATTACCAATGGATAGCTTCCTTGGCCCTATCCATGGCCTCATACAAGTAGCCCATTACAAGTTTGTCACCATCAACCAAGAAAAGAATCTTTACCAAAGGTTCGCTAATGGCACACAAATCCTGCACTCCCATCCAAAAACTCTAATTGTGTCTCACGAGTTGGATTATGGCTTGCTCATCCACTTTAGTGTTGTAGATACAAGCATTCCACTCATCTGAAATAAACATCCTTTGCAACTCCAACATAGAATTGTGGAGAGACTAAAGAGAAATGAAGTTGGTGGAAAAACACGTGATTGCGGGACAAACCAACTCCTTGTTACCTGTGAACTATCTCATGAGTGTAAGAACATATGGATGATTATCGTGACACTCCTAATTGAACCAACGATTTCCTTGATCCAAGAAATTTTTCCCATGTCCTCTAACATCAAATCAATGCAATGGGCGGCACAAGAAGGCCAATACAAGGTCTGATACTTCTCCATAAGCAACCTGCCAACAACAACATAATTAGCAGCATTGTTTGTAATGACTTGGACAACATACTGCAGACCTATCTCCCAGATGAACCCATCCAACAACTCACATAGTAACTATGCATCTTTAACATATGCAAATGCATCAACAGATTTGATAAACATTGCCCCCTTGGGACAATTAACCAAGAAATTGAGAATGGACCTACCCTTCCCATTTGTCCAACCGTCTGACATAACTGTGCATCTGATGCTCTCCCATGATTCCCTATGCTCGGCTAATCTTTAAGTGCAATCAATCCTTTCGCTTTGAAGGAGAGACCAATAAAAGCAACAACTTCAAACATGGAATGGTAGAATGGACTCTTCCTGGAAATGTTGAAAGGAATGTCACTCCATAGAAAACATCTGCCACAATCTTGTCAACCTCCTCCTTCTCCCTTGTTTTGATTGATAACCAAATAGAAGATTGTCCCCTAGGCACCAACCTTGGCACAAAGAAAGGTGAGGATGTTGAGGGCACTGTGGAAGGTGTGATTGAAGATTGGGTTTTCCTCGCCATAAGAAGATTGTGGTTCCCATACTTCTTGTTGTTTTATTTGCAAGCTCGAGCCTCGTTTCCTCCCTCTGATCTCTCTTCCTAGCAATATCAAAAATTGATTAATTTGCAATATGAATAATTTCTAGGGTAGATACAAGGAAAATATTCACTTCATACCCTAGGGATTTTGGCAAGGTGGTATTTCAAGTGACTGATTCCGCCAAACATTTCCAGTTCGTATAGCTTGCAGTTCATCCTTAGTCGATTATGACCCTCATCTGGTTCACCATACACCCATATTGGGTCCAATGGCTTTGGCATTTTGTAAGGCACTAATTAAAGTTTTAAACCACAAAACAAATGGGGAAATTCAAATCAACACAAAACTTAAAATAATGTTGCAATTAAAATATCATAGCGCCATAAGTGTTAAATCTCCCATGTCTCCGAGGTGTAGGACAGTGGGTGACGGAGTGTGTTATTAAGGCACTCTGTGATGTTAAGTCATCGGTTCGAAACCTACGGGAACAAAATATCCAGCCATGTTAAGTGTTGGTGTGGCTCAAGCCAGATGCAATCCCCGGGTGATTTTGACGGCTTAGATGCCCCTGAGTCGCGGTTTCTCAAGCCACGGGCTAGTCTCGCAGGTCACGGACAAACTAGCAAACAAAAATATAAAAATAAAAAGTGTTAAATCTCCCATTAAAAAAGGACAAGAAGAGTTATATCTAATGGACATTGCAAACCCTATACTAAATATTGAAAAACAAAGAAAATAGAAGCATAATTTTTTCTACATACCTAAGAATATGGATATGGTAGATTGGAGTAAATCCCCACTCCACAATTGCTCAGTTGATGGCAATGAAAAAAGTGGATTTCCCTTTGTTTACTAGATGGAAAATTGTCCCAGTATCCTCAAAGCTCAATCCCCTCACTCACTTTTGTAAAATGAGGGTTAAAAGACCAAAAAATTGTTGATGTTTGGGTAGCATCAGGTAGACATTCTCCTCAGATTGGCCATGTGACTTGGCTAAGGAGAGTGGCCCATGCGTAGTCTTTATCCTTGATCATGTGACTTGACAAGGACCAACAAAGACTCGAGGTACATATGCATCGGGCAGAGATTCTCCTCAGATGGCCATGTGACTTGGCTAAGGAGAATGGCACAGGGCATTGGTGTTCTCCATGTATTAGCATCGGGAAGACATTCTCCTAAGATGGCCATGTGACTTGGCTAAGGAGAATGGCCCAGGTATAGTCTCTATCCTTGATCATGTGACTTGACAAGGACTGACAGAGACTCGAGGTGCTATGTGGGAGAAGTATACATCAATTGGGTGCATGTCGAAGAAGATAACATCAACCAGGCTCAAGGACAACTTTTCTAGAAGAGAAGAAATACCAAGAAGTACAAGAAGACCCATCTACAACATTGTAGAAGCCCCAGAAAGCATATTGAAGACCAGAAGAAGAAGTCAGCCCCACCGATGAAAAGAAGGCGCTTGGACAAGTATAAATAGAGGCAAAGTCATTTAATTTTGACACATACAGCTCTTCTCCTCAAGGGCGCACTTGCCAGTTGTCAGTTGCAGTAGTGAGATTTTCGCTGTCTTTTGGAGTTCTTGTTATCTTGGTGTATGCGCTAGACTTGGAGAGGCGCTAGGCTTGAAGAAGCCTTCTCTTGGTTAAATCTTGGCTATCTTATTTAGACGCTAGCTCTTGGAGATGCTAGGATTTGGGGAGATTCTTCTTGCATGGTATTTTGGCTATTGATGGTGATGTACTGGTAATATCTTGGACTGAATTCTTCTATAGAAAAGTTATTGGGTTTTTCTCYCGAGTTCGGGTTTTCCCAGGATAAATCTTGTGTCTATTGTGCATGGCTATCTCTCTATGATTTTGTTATTTCTAATGCAGTTTATTTCAGTTGAAATTTTCAGTGTGTAATTAATCTATGATAACAGTGGTAGTAAAATCTGTTTGAAAATCATAAGGCAATAATTATCAGATCTAGAAATTAGAAAAATCAACAGAAACCGGTTACAAGGCAAGTTTGACATGAATGGGGCGATAATTAACATCAGCTTGTGACAATTACTAAAATTATCACGATATATTGAATGTATCGCAATAATTTCAAAAGATGAAATTATCGCGATAAATATCTCCAATATTATCGTCTTGGAGAATGACTCGCAATATCATCGATATATTGCCAATAAATGTAACAATGCCTAAAACATGTTGAAATTTCATAAAACCAAATCCCCATGCTTACCTCTCCAATGGGTATCCAAATCCACTTTCTGATTTCAAGAAGATAAAATTTCTAAAAATAGAAATTTTCTAAGATTGCGAATCTTGAAAATCTAAAAGTACCCATTTGAAGAACTCAATACTCAGTCTCCAAAAATGTCATTTGCTTTAAAAAAAGTTCAAGTTTCTAAAAATCAAAAATAGTGAAAATAGTGAAATCAAAAATCTAAAATTGCTCATTTGACTATCCTCATCCACCCATGCATCTGCCAAAATCTAAATGTCAATCTGATGGTCAAACTAAACTAGTAACTAAATGCTTAGAAGGTTATATCAAGAGTCTTATCTCACAAAAGAGAGATCGATGGCCTACCCAATTATATCTAGCAGAATGGTGGGATTATAACACATACCACATAATGGGAAAAATGGACCTTTCGGTATTATATATGATTATAAAACTCCTCCCTCATAAATTCGTATAAATTCATAAATTTGTATAAGTATTAGCAATGATCATGGAGGTATTGAAAAGTCCTAAAGATAACAAGCATATTGCATGAAGCTATAAGAAATAACAAGGGATCGACACAAACCTAAAAGGAAGTCTAAAATTGGTGACCAAATCTATTTAAGGTTGCATCCATATAAACAAGCCTCTATGCCTACACCCTAAACTTTATGGACCTTACCAAGTGCAACAAAGGGTTGATGAAAGTACCCTATGCTTTGGATTTGCCTATACTAGGTAAAAGAGATAACATATATATGCTTCTTTGTCAAAGAGAAGATAGAGTGAGCATTCTAACCCAATTAGATCTTCAAGGAGTTGAATAATGATAACCAAAGCATAGAAATAAAAAGAACCCCAAAAATATCCCACAAGCAACTAAGAAGCAAGAAAAACAATGAATATCTTATTGGATGGCAGAATCTTCCAATACATAACACTATCTAGGAAGGAGAACAATTCAAGTTGCAATATCCAAGCATTTCAAGGAAGGAAGATGCAATGATACCGCATCTAGTTTTTTCATCTAGAAGAATCTACATTGTGATAATCACAAGTTATGTGTAAGTCCTTAGGGGGTTAGTAATAATTTCATTTCCGCCTCCTGACGCTTGATTACTTTTGATTGCGATGTCTTTGTTGCGATGCTTATGCTTGGGAAAAGGGCCATGTTTATGTTTTTAGTGTTATATGGATTGTTTACTCTTTTTTAGCCTTAGTGGTTGTTGATAGGACATGTTACCTCCCAAACCTATACCTTAAATGGTAAAGCCCTAAAACACAAGTGCAGCTCTAGGGGAACTAAGAGGGGCTACCCACTGTCACCACGGTAGCTCCCTCTCTCACTTTAGGCTGTCCCTTCTCCAACACAAGGGACATTTCCCTAGAAAAATGTATGATAAACTTTAAATTTAAGTGGATGGTGGGTTGCTAAGACCAATGCAATCCAAGGGTTATGGAGTCAAGGAACACAAACAAAGAGGGCTTAGGATGATATGGAAAAGATGTAGCCAATCCATACACTAATGTGCCATGAGTAGTCCAAATGGATTTTTAGGTTATATGTGAGTGAGTGAGGGCTCTAACAACAAACACACCATCATGACCAATGTGTTGAAGCCAATAAATAATGTGCAATTCATATATTGAAGGAAGAACCATAACATGAGATTACAACAAAAAGGACCAAGAAAGACAACCTTCAAAGGAATAAACAGTCCAAGCAACAAGTCACATCTTCAATAACAATCTAATAGGATTAAATTTTCCATTAGAATGTGCAAACATCAAATCTTCTATTACAGGAGAAAGCTTCCCCAATATCCAAGATCACATCAAGGGCTAAGGAGGGTTGAGAACCTCACACTTAGTCCCTTCTCGTAGGCAAATACTTCTCTTCAAAAGAGATCATTCCCAACAACAAAACACTAGCCACTCTAGCATAATACCATAATCATCCAAAAGAAAATAGAGGGATGATGGAAACCTCACACATACTTGCTTGTACCTTCACTTCCTCCTCCTACATGATGTTAACTAGACTTAGAGGGGTTTTCCCTATCAATCCAACCATAAGAAGCAAGTGAGGGGGGCGCTCTTTAAATAGAGTCTCTAGCTCAACCTCTTAAAATAAAATAGTATTTGTGACCTGTTATCGCACAGTTTGTAGCTAGGATTAGAGGCTATAAGGTAGAAGGCCAAACTGGAGTAACAGGAACCTATCCCACCCAATGTCACCACGATGAGTAGGTTCTTTCTCTTTAGGGAGGCTAGGCCCAGGGGAGATGTCCCCGGTGACCTGGGGTTTTGAAAGGGCAAAGGATAATAGGACAAGGACAAGTTCCCCCTTTCACAGATCACCGTCAATCAGATAGTTCTGGCTAAACAGCCAATAATAAAGTATAACCAAAGAAAAGAAAAGCACCTGCTTGAGACAACACAACAAGGAAACTAATACGTGCAATCATATACATTAAAGACTATCTGATATTCAAAATGAGCAATTTAAAAGTAAATGTTGACGAAGTCAATGTTTGCAAAATAGTAATGGCAGTAATGTCACTTCATCAATAAATACTAGAATGATACAGCATTCAATATAACAAATAACTTCTTAACTCAATTAATGCCTCCAACTACCATTCAATTACTCAAAAGACAAAACGTTGTTGCAATAAAGATGAAATATTCAATGATGACGTCAGCAACGTAGGGTTAGTAGGTTAGTCTAGGTTAGGGTTAGTGTAGTTAGGGTTTCAATTTCAAAAGGCTTGAGAGTGTTTAGATCCAATTCTACTTCAACATTGGAGGTCTTGGGATCAGTGCCTTAGGGTAGAAAGGAGTCAATAAGTGAAAGACGCACAGGTTGAAGGAGACGAGATTTCAAAGGACTAGAGGGAAAAGTTTCAAGGTGCTTATAAAGCAGGGCCTCAAAGACAGAACCCTAGGGGAGAGAGGCTCACTCCGGTGTTGCAAAAGCAAGACCTCGTTCTCTCTCCTCCTTCCCGGCAAATGGCTAGCTCAGATGAAGCACAAAATCAAGACTAGAAGGCTTAATGAGGGAGAGTGTTGCAACAGCAAGGCTCTTTCATCAAACCCTAAAGGAAAAACGGCCCTAAGTGTAGATAACCTAGGCCTGGAACGTCTTCCTCCTCTTGGATTCTAAATGGTACGGCTAGCAAATGGGAAAGAAAAACAAGGAGTGTAGCTACGGCTAGGCTCTCTTTCTCTCTTTCAATGGCTGAAAGTTTCTCTATCAGGGGACATGAGACAAGGACCTACTTGTGTGCTTGTCACCTAGGGTTTTGATTCAGCAAATTTATAAGCAATATGCAAGAAATTTAAACTACAACCATTCAATAAGAAGTTTTGCAGAAGAAACACTTACAATTCATGAAGAAATAACCATGCAAACCCTAGTTGTAACACCTTCCTTCAAGAGAAACACCATAAATGCCAAAAAATCTCTTCCTTCAACAAGTGAGCATCACTTAGTTCAACCAAAAACCCCAATAGGGCGCTAAAAATCAGACCTCACTATGAGTGGGTGAAAATTGATGATCAAAATGAGAGTCAAAACCCTCAATATATAGTGTATCAATGACCTAATTTTACTTTTTAGGTCATAAAAAGGCCGACAAGGCCATAATGTCAAAACCATACTGCTTTTACATTAAATGCTAAGTAAAAGCCCTAATCAAGAAAAAGGTGAGACGTCAAGCCCCTCTGAGGGAGACGTTAGCCCTTTCTAGGGCCAGTGCAGCATCCAGAAGCCAAACGTTAGCCCTCCTTAGGCTCTTCCAAACTGCCACACGTGCCAACCACCCTGTCCATCTGCCATGTGCTCATGATGATGTCATAAGCCTCCTGGTGATGTCTTGGGTCATCTGGAGCCAACGTTCCACTGCAAGTGGGTCAATCCCCCTAGGTCCTGCAAGTGGGTCAATACCCCTAGGTCCAGCTCAGCCAAAGTGGCCCTGATCCATCTACATCCTGTCTTTGCCCCCTGATGGGGTCTTAGCATCCATCTGGTGGGCTTCATCCCCATGGAGGTCTGAACTAGTCATCTCCCCATGTATACCGGTCCAAATGGTACATGTCCGTCGGGCATGGTCCTGCACATCAAAAGCTACGCCCTCCATGGGCTCATTAGTCACTGGGATCATAGCAATGTCAATCACATCTCATCATCAATATTATTAGACATATGCATAAAACCCCTAATACATCAGTCAATAGCTCCAAGACATTACAAAAACCTACAATACAAGATTGGAGAAAAGGGCAAGGCGTCCTATTGGACTAGTGTCCACAAGAAAAGGAAAGTTTCCAGGAAGATCTCATCCAAGCCATGTAAGTGAGGTGATGTGGCTAGGGGATGTCCAAACATGTGGGTGCAATGAGGGCTAAGGATGCACAAATATTACCTGTGTGTGCCTTTGTAGAAGGCGAGATGTACCTGTCATGGATGCATTTTTTCCAAGCCCATTCTTGCCTTTATTCTTTTTCTTGCTTTATTCTTTTATTTGTTTTTCTTCTTCTTTTTCTTTTCATTCAAGAACTAACCAAGGGACACTGCCTTGGCATGGTGACCAGAGCTGGCAACGTTACCCACAAGTACTTTCACAGAGATTGGAAGGTTGGCTCGTGATGAGACCCCCTTTCCCTTGGCCATGCAACCAAAGGTCACTGCCCTAGCATGGTAACCAGATGGTGGCAATGTCATACTGTTAGGTACCCATGGGCCTAATAGGCTGGCTCATGATGAGACCCCCTATCCTCTGACTAGGTCTTGTTTTGTTATTTTCCAGGTCCCTCTTGTTTCTTCCTGAGAGACTTTTTACTGCCTTCTCGGGGATCCCTGGGCGAAGCATCTCGAGGTTTTATTTCTAGGCTTTTGTCTTTTATCAGCTGCCTTTTACCTTCTGTGCCTTTAGCCCCTTCTTCCCACGAGGTAAGATGCAACCCTGCAAATAGGTCAACCCAATGCCCAGACAAGGGGAATGGGATAAATGAGCGGGAGATAAGATGAAACAGTGGTGCTATGATGGGAGCAGACGATGGCTTTTCAAAAATTCCCCAGTGGCAAACCAAAACCTATGGGCACAGGCTCGCTAGGGCACCTTGTCAATTTCCCCAAGCATGGTCAAGTGGGCTAATGTAAGATCCAAGCAGTTGTTAGAGATAAAAGGAATCAGATGCATATATTTAAAGGTTTCAATGATCAAAAGTGACACATACCATGACATCTGGACCGATTACCTCATGGAGCAAGAACCTCTTCTGATACAGGATCAAGCCGATGGTGATGGATGTTGTTGCTGCTGACAAGACAAAAGATGATGAATGAAGAAAAGGTGGGCCCTCCAAGGCCATGCTCATGTCAATCCTGCTCTTGGTACTCCATGTCTTGGACATGTGGGCCTCGAGACATGATCTCCTAGTTATCCCTAAAAAGTGGGGATAACATGACCTATAGATCCACAAATCTCTCCAAGGGAAAGAAATAAAATACTATATTTCCAACCTCCTCAACAACTTCTCCCAAGATTAGCAATAAGTGGTTTTAGATCCACTTTCTTCTCCTAGAAATAACAATAAAGTACTAACAATTCTTAGATCCATATTTCTCTCCAAGTAACAACAATTTAAAATGCATGAGAGAATCTAAGAGATCCTTCAAGGCTGGGCATTTCTCCAAATATGGCTGTTTGACCTTGGAAAATGTGCCTGATGCTAACTTTGACCAAGGGCGTCCTCTCCAACATGAGCTCTTTTTCCAATGCTTAAACAACTTCCAAAAAAGGATGGAATGTTCCTCAAATCAAACCTCATATAAGAATGTGCTAGAATCACTGATCGTAAAGGATTTGTTATAATAAACTCCCCAAAGCTAGGGTGCTTACTCAAGACGGGTGCTTTGACCATGTCTTTATTTATTTGATCATTGGATACTTTCTAAGGTAAGACACTCCTAGTTTATGCAACCCATTTCAATGAACCATATGCCAAGTCGTCCTCCTTTTGGGCTGTCTTTGAAAGAATATGCCTTCAAACATGTGACTCTTTCGCCTGCTGGAAAATGTACAGAGATCTGATCTATACCAGGGTTACAAATGCTGTGATTGAGAGTTTAACTACTGGTGTGAGTGCCCCTTTCCGGACTGCATATTAGCACCATAGCTGCTGGCAAAAGCACTCAATCTTTGGCTCTTTTACCCCTTCACTCAGGCCACATATGGTGGGGCATCCTCTCAAATAAAGAATCTTTAGTACACCATTCCTTCAGCTCTCAGCAGTGCTAGGTACTTATGACAGAAATCATCACACCAAAACTGCATACAAGACTCCAAGATGGCAGATTCAGGAGTACCATATCTCAGTAGAGAACTGATGTTTTTAGTTAGGATGACAGCTGTTACCCTATGATCAAAGCGATGAGGGCTGCTTACTTAGGCAGTATGCTTTAATGAGCTTTGTTGGATTTCCCTTGGACTGTGCACAGGAGTTGAAATGCCCCTTCTTCAATATCCAATCAATCATGTTATAACTGCTTGTAAAAGAGACACCTAATAAGCTTGGTGTTCCTCTTCCTTTGTCCTGTACATTTGCAATTTCCACTGTTACATTGTCTTTCAGATCTTAAATTCTGCTCTCTTGATACAGAATCACCTTTATTTCATCTTTAAACTCGGCTACAAGGTAACCTGAAAGATGTGTTTTACAGCAGCACAATCAAACAGCTGCCACCTTTAATCTGGGAGATGGTCTTGGGCATGCTAACAGAGATGTTGTAAGATCATTCTGAAGCTAATATTCTAATGCAAATCGATGTCCCCTGAAAAAGAAGCCTGCTGCCACAGTTAGTCCATGAAAGGCTACAGAGAATCCTTTTGCACCATCTTTAGACTTCAAATGCTCAACCAACTTGTTCAGATTTAGGTGCCAATAATCAAGGTTCACTTTCTTTGATCCCATGATTCCACAGACACCCAATGCTTCAGCCAACTGTCCAGCTCTTGCACATCACTTAGAAACTTGTTTATCTGTATGTAATGAACAACAGACTCCAAATTCTCCTCATCCTCAGATCCATGCTTGCCCTATAACCAAGTAAAGCTCATTCCATATGAGCAGTATGCCCACAAACCAATTAGCAAACTACTTTTACATTCCTGGCTTTTCTTCCTCATCAAGCAAATCCTACACAAGGACAGCTGGCATCTAAGAGCAACAGCACCCTCCTCTAGTAAAAAGAACAGTCAGTCCCAAAATGTGCTGGAATACCCCTGAAGATGACAGTACTATGCTGGAATGAACATCTCGAAATATTTGAGGGGTAACAGGACATTAGAGCATTTTTAGTAATTAACCAGCCCAACCTTGAGTTTTGCTAGTGCTTGTGGCGGCTGCATTTGCAGACTGCTTTTTTTGTATAAAATGCCATCCATGAGCATATTTTGATTATATTAATAGTTAAAGGAAGCATTTTATTCAGAAAATAAAGTAATAATGTTATCAATGCATCTTCTAATTATTTTGCATTCATAGTATTAACTCCTCAAAATCTCTTTTAGTATAACAGAATCTTATTGGTTCAATTATAATCATCTCCAGATGTCAAAATAAAGAGGAAGTATTTCCTCTTGCTTAGAAATCAACCCTTCTCAAAGTGGGAAACCTTCACAAGTTCTTGTTGTTAGTTGCAATTATTATTATTCTTATAGACTTTTCCAAAATATGACCCAGTTGGGAACTCAAAAAATTTTAAAAGTAACTTAGATTACTCGAGATGGTCTCGA
>JASDQU011314240.1:0-24662 GCA_032191745.1 Picea mariana
ACTGGATATACAAAGCAATTGAGAGCTTTGGCTAATTTATAGTGAATGAAATTATGAGTATTTCCAGAATCAATTAGGACTATTACCTTTTTATTTTTGATGTATCCTTCGATCTTGAGGGTTTGAGGAGTGCTAATTCCATCCAATGCATTACATGATATCATGGGAGTTAGCTCTTTAGATGAAATTACTTCTACATTTTCATCTTGAGATGGTTCTTGTTCTTGTTCTTATTTCTCTTCACAATCTATGTAGAATAATTTCTTCTCACCACACTTATGTCCCTTACTGTACTTTCTATCACAATTAAATCATAAACATTTTTATTTTCTTTCCTCCAATTGTTGAGGTGTCAACCTTGTAGGTTGAGGTGTTTTAGAAGAAGGAGCATTGTTCTCTCTATAGATGTTAGGATTGGTCCTTCTAGTAGCCAGAGCCATATTTTTACTTTCAACATTTCTTTCCACCTTAAATGAATTCTCCAATGATTTGGATTCCCAAAGGAGAACCTCATGTTGAATGTTATCCTTTAAAGTTCCTATGAATGCATTAATCAAGTGCTCATCTAGAATATCGATTACCTTTATATTCAATCTTTGCAAGTTCTCAATGTGCTCGGTAACTGAACCCTTTTCTTGAGATTTATAAATTGGATAAAGAAGGTATTTCTCCTTGTATCCTCATAGTGTGCTATAATTTCTTCCATGAAAATTGTCCAAGTTACGAGTGATTTGCAAGAACAAAGCCATCAATACCATACAAATTGATTAGTTTCTAAATATAAAGAAGCAATTCGTACCTTTTGTGTATGTGGCACATTATGTAGATCAAAGAATTTCTCCATCTGAAGTATCCATGTGATTGGGTCCTTGCCATCAAACTTCCTCATATCGATCTTAGGAACGTGGTTGTTCTTCAACCCAAAGTTGGAGTTTCTCCATTCTTGATTCACCTTCCTTGTGTCCTCATAATGAATTTCATGGAATGCATTTTCACTTTCAGGTGTCTTCTCTATTACGAAATTTTTCAATACTTCCATGATCTCCTCTTTAAAACCATCCATCTTTGCCTCCAACTTAGCTTCCATCTCTTGTAGTTCATCTTTTGTTACTATCTTCTTTTGTAAATCATTTATGTCCCTACGCATTTCTTCACCTTCATCAAGAGTCCAAGTAGGATTGTATGGAGGCTTATTTGGTGTAGAAGTTCCCTTTTGGGTGGCATGTTGGCCAAGTATCACTTTTGAACCTTGATTTTGAGGTGGTTTTGCTAAACAATCTTTCTTCTGTCGTATCTCCCAAGTTTTGGCCCTTCTGGGTATGAAACTTTCTTTTATGTATTTCTCTGATATTTCTTCTTTGCAATGCCATAGGTCTAATCAAAATTGGATGTGCCAAGTGGAATTTACGATAACTTCCCCACAACTTGTCGATTTTTGGCCTTTCCAAGATATCTCACTTGTATAGTGTGCCCCACACAAAATAATTGATATAAAATTATGAAAATCATACCATAAATACTACAGACTGTCCATGATCCAATGAAACTAGTCCCACTCAATTTGGATACTCTAGGAAGAATTTGTGATTGTTTTACCTGGAACACTTTATTGAGACTAGTCAATAGGACTAGTCAGATACCCTATCTTAAACAGGGTGTATCTACACATTTAAGATGACCCAGAAGCTTAAATTTTTACCAAATATACCCTAATAATTTATTTGAATAGCCTTTTGGAGTTCAAGGTCTGAAACATTATAGAAAATGTTTATAGCAAAAATTCCACAATGACTCAGTTCAGGATGATTCCATAACCCTATCTTGTACAGGATGTATATCCAAAAGTATAAGGCCTCAGGAGCTGAAATTGTAACCCAACGTACCTTGATCCGTTTAATAAATATCCTCCAAGTCGTTCCTTCTGAAACGTTGTAGAAAAAAAGTTATAGTGAAAATTCCAATGTGTCTCAGATGTAGCAGCGAAACCCCAAGACCTTGACCTCTGATACCATATGTTAAGAACCAAATATCAATATAGCATAGAAAAACCTCAAAAAAAGTACTCAAATCCTTGAAAAAGAGATAATTTTAGATCATAAGCCTCTTCGAGGGGTTAACCTCCTTTTACCCCACTTAAATGTTCAAGTGCAAGATGGTTCCAAATGAAAATGTATCCTTGGTGTATATGGGAGACTAGGAGGTATAATTGCAACTAATGGAATAAATCCGACATAAATAAAATAAAATTACAAATGTAATATGCCCCAATTAAAGGGTAATGAGCCAATATTAGGTCTTAACAAGAAGAAGATCAACAAGATTCTAAAAGAGCACCAAGATATTCCTACTACACCTACCAGGGTGCCTCCACACTAGCGAGTCAAACCAAGTTATGATAAATCTTTTAATTTTACTCATGTTGCATCTTCACCGACAAATTACACCCACACTTAGGTAGATAATGCAACCATATTGGTTAAATAGATCCAACCCCTCCAACAACAAGTTCATAACAACCTTCAACAAACTAAGCAGGACAACTTCTTTAGCAAGGAAAGCAACTCAACAAAGTTCAAACTAAACAAAATATTTTCCATAAAATTGATGCAATGGATACCATTTCTTCATAAGGGGGGATAATTGATCCAAGTGGAAATCGATGGCTACCCACCTTTTCCACTGGCTCAAAATAAGGGTTTCCAGCTTGGCATCTTTTCTACAACTTTTCAAGTCCTAAACTTCTAGGATTGTTTTGAGGCCCTAAACAACGTTTTTTGGGCCCACCACAATCACACTCTAGGATTTAGCCAAAGTGTGATGGGAAAATGTGTATTCCTCAGATAGACCTTTCAAACATGCTATCGTGCACCCCAAACGACGATCGTATGCAAACACTACGCCCTTTGGAAGTTGATGTACCAACTACCCCCATCAAGGCCCACAAACCTTTTGGCATTTCATATTCCAGGGTTAGAATTTTAGATATTATTTATTTTAAAAAGGCCTCTATAGCCTCATTGTAAACATCATTATCATAATTTTCTTGTGAATGAGTGTATCCATCATATCTTTTCTCAGAGATAAGCTGCCACCATTCTAGCGACTCATTCACTTTGTAATTTTATAGTTTTTGTACATTCTCTCATTAATACAAAGTATGAATTACTATATGTCTATGGTTTTTGAAATATCTATGAATATTTAATTTCTATATCTCTTCCTTCATTTTTTTCTCAAAATCATCCAGATCAGTGGTATCAGAGCAGGCTACTCCTTTTTGTTTCTTAGTGCATGTCCCCGATGAGGTTAGGGTATAGAGAGTTGTGTTTCGAGCTAGTTTCTCTTGAGGATAACCACTCTTGACAACCCAAGTAGCCTCCCATGGTGGAAAATAATAGATATGAGGGATCATAAGATCCCATCAAGTTGTTTCTCATGGAATCCATCGTGCAATAGAGGAACAATATGTTGGAAAATGTTTCCCAAATATTTCAATTATTTTTGACAATAATAGGCATGTATTTGTCAAGTAGTCACTTTGGAGAAGCTTACCCCTTCAAGGTACAAGTTAATTTTGATATTCCCATATTTGAGGGTGAGATCGATGCAGATGTTTTGGAAAAATGGTTAAATTTTCTAGAAGTTTATTTCTATGTTCACAATTTTTCTGACAAAGAAAATATCACCTTTTCTCTCCTTAAGGCTCTCCCTCATGTCAAACATTGGTGGGAAACTTACTACAATAAAAATTCTACAAAGGAGACTAGAATATTTGGGGTCGATCCCACTTGGGATTTTTTTATGAATGGGATCAAGGATCAATTTTACTCTGTGGGAAACTATGATGAGCAGTATGTGAGATGGACCACATTGCATCAAGAGAGGGGCCAAATAGTACCAGAGTTCAAAAATACATTCCATACCTTGTGCACCAAACTCAGTATCAAAGACTTAGAGTGGAATATGGTTATAAAATACCATGGGGCTCTTCAGAGGTACATCCAAACCAAAATGGAATTTCTATACATTTCATCACTGGGAGCCACTTATCGATATCCTATCAAAATCAAGTAGAAATTTAAGCATTAGAACAAGAGGGAGTTTGGATCTGTAAATCTGCAACAACCAAAGTATGGGAAAGGTAAACCTAACTCATAGAATGACCAACCTTAAGAAAACTAGTCCAAGCCGTAGGAAAAGAAGAGAAAGAAGAAGACGAAGAATAACACTACAAAGTGGTGTGACTTCCAAAAACTCCCTTGACACAACACCGATGAATGTCACTCAAAATAGTCATGAGTGGCTGAGATAAAAGAATTAGATTCGAACCACAACTCAAACTCTGATTCAAACATTAATAAAAGGAGACATATAATTGATGAAAAAAACACTTCTACTATCATGACCGCAACAATTCAACTAAAAGAACTAGAGGATCGTGAGGAGGAGGAGAAACTCTTCCATTCACATATGTGGGTGAATTGAATCCCACTGTAGAGTTTGTCAAGTATTTTAATCTTTTGACAACACCACGCCCGCAAACATACAACATCGGTTTGCTCCACCAGGGATGAAATCTTTGTGTCAGCCAACAGTTCCACCTATCATACAACATCAAGCCCTTCAAGGATGAGGTATTGTGTGATGTTTACCCACTGGAAGTATCTGATGTTCTGTTAGGCCAACCATATATGTGGAGGAGTTATGTTTTTTATGATTCTTGGCCCTGTAGCCTCATTGTTACTCTGGGAGGTCATATCTACATTATACGAGAGGTAGTTCCGACTATTGTTCCAACAAAACAGTGCCACAAAGTAATATCTCATACTACAAAGTTTATCCTGCTCACAATATTGTTAGAAGAAAAAGACACTGCAACCACTGCATCCTCGACCCAAGACGCTTCTATCCAGTAGAATCATTTTTAGAATAACAGGATCATGGAGCAATAAAATAAAATAAATGCATAAATAAAAGACAGAATATACACAATACAATAGAGACACACATATATGTGGTTCACCTAGTGTGGGCTACATCCACCAGAAAATTTTTCAGGTCCTTCCTTTATTATCATCCAACAAATGAAGGGATACTAACTACACCACACTCATTGTAACTTCCTGTTAGAACAAGATTGGTTTATGCCTCAACATTGCATAAGTGGCACTACCTACAGGTTCTACCTAATATTTCACAGAGAACAAAATCTACATTTCATTATTCATTTTGGCAAATGAATACAATTGTTATGGGATTTTTATTTGTTTTGGGGAAAATTGAAATTATATTTAGTTATTCCCAATAACGAAGTTCAAGCATCAAAGCACCCATGGATTTATGCTACCGAATTGCATGCAGAAACATAGTCGGGTGCTACCTACAGGCGCTACATAATATTCTAGCAGAGGCTAAATTGTGCATAGTTTATTATGCTAGTTTATCCTGCTCCCTGGAAAGAACGACATTGCACATCTCCATCTTTAGATGGTGACTGAAGTTGGACACCTTCAACACTGCACATTCACCATGGCGACTCTATTTTTCAAAATCTATTAGTGAATCCACTGGGGATGAGGAAAATCAAATGGATATGAAGGCTATCCTAGCCAGCATGTTTTCCCCACTCAATTTCACAACCATAGAGGGTTATCCACATCGTGTGCCTCAAATTGATGAATGGAAAGATCTACTGCCCATATTTTATGAAGGTGACGATGACAACCCTTTTGAGCATGTTCATGAATTTCATGCTTTGATGCAACAACTTGACATCCATCATGAAGATATATTAATGAAAATGTTCATGTATTCATTGGAAGGCAATGTGAGGCAATGGTATAGAACCCTCCCTGCTTCTAGTATTTCCTCTTTGAAGGACTTTCATGATGTTTTTTATTCTCATTGCAAGATAATTTATCCAGCCGAAAGACTTTTTGAGAATTGTTGTGAGGGGTATGCATCATATATTCAAGATTCAACAAGTGATTCCTCTAGTAGTGATGATGAAGGGGATTATTATAGAGAGAAGGAATTAGATGATGAGTTTCATAATGATTTTCCTAAATTTGAAGAACAAATGCATCATTCATGTCAAAATCTAGGTCCCCAAGAGAATGATCAATATGGACAATCCATCATTTTCCTTTCTCCTCCTTTTCTCGATTCTTTAAGTCAAGAGGTCATCTTAGGTTCATATTTATTTCATCATGAGAATAATGTTGCAGCTTGTCATGACCAAATTCATAGCTTATCAATCCATCCTATTGTTAATGAACCAATGTGCCATGATTTTCCAAGTTTTGATGACTATGAGGATGTTTTCCTTGAACAACCAACTATCTCAGCTATTGTACTAATCCCCTCAGCCATTAATATTCAAATGGTCATTGATTCACCTTTGTATGATAATTATGAAGATGATTTCGATGAATAGTCTATTGAGGACCTTATATCATAGAAATACCCTTTCCATCAAAGCAACAATAGCTTGTTTCAACCCTCATGTCATATTTTTATTGCTGAAAAAGAAGAAAAAGATGATAATCTAATTTTAGAGGATGAAAAAATGAGAAATTGGGACCATAAGACAAGCTATGATGAATATCCCTTGCAATCAGAAGATAAGATAGAAAAATTTAGTTTCCCAAGCACTTGTAATTGTGATGAACTTCCCTATCAACCCCCTATTCCTCTTGAAGACACAAGCTCAGTTTCATCAAGCAACCAAGATCAAATGCCATGTGATCAGATGAGAAATGTTCGAATTAAAGAAAGACAAGTATCACTAATCCTTTTTCCTAATACACCTCATGAACAGGAGTGGACCAAGGCCATATGCAGTGAGGATGAATCAGAAAATCACTAAGCCATACAACAACTAAGAACAATGGAGGAAGGACATAATACAATACTTTTCCTTTTTACACAAAGCAATGTTGCAGGGGTAACTAGTGATGATGTTTCTTCAGGATCCATTTGCAGCTTGTCTACAAGAAGAAAATGGGCCTAGGATCATTGATTTCTTCAATGGAAAGTGTATTTCCAAATTTTTATTTGACGCCCCTTCAAGTAAGAATTATCTCTGGTGCTTAAGGAAGCACATTTCAAAACTTCAAATAGTTGAAAAAATGATGAAATGGATTCATTGGTTGTTTCATGTAATTTGAAAGCTTCATTTTCCCAATAATTAGATTAGGTGTGTGCAATAATCTTGCTGGACAAGCATCGTTTTCATAATTTTTTCAGTTTTAGTTTTCATTTTCATTTAGTTTCAGCTGAAGGTCACAGATCAAAGTAGATTACAGAGGTTAAAGGTTGAGAGCATGACTCCACAAGCCCAAAGGATAAGGCACTGAAACTAAAAGAGTTCTTAGAGCCTCACAAGGAGGACTCTATTACCCATGGAGCCTATGTTAGCACAAGATTGGTTTATGCCTCAGCGTTGCATAATTGGCGCTACCTACAGGCACTACCTAATATTTCACAAAGAACAAAATCTACATTTCATTATTCATTTTGGCAAATGAATACAATTGTTATGGGATTTTTATTTGTTTTGGGGAAAATTGAAATTATATTGAGTTACTCCCAATATCCAAGTTCAATCATCAAAGCACCCACAGTTTTATGCTACCGAATTTCATGAAGAAACACAGTCGGGCACTACCTACAAGCCCTGCATAATATTTTGGCAGAGTCTAAATTGTGCAAAGTTATTCTGCCAGGTTTGAGTCACTAATTTAAAGCTTGGGTTATGAGCAGTTGAGAATGTATTTTTGAAACCTAAAGGTTTTTTTTGTTCATAACATTACAAATAACAAAAACCTCTCTCAGTTTTTCAAAACTTGTTTTGGTTTGAGATTTATTGGATATAGAAGTAGGCGCTGCGTACTCTGCACAGTGGCGCTGCGTACTAATTTCCTGTAGTGGTCACAATTTTGATATTCGCCTTGTTGGGAGGTTGCCACATGTCAAGGAGAGTTAGAATGACTTCTCAAGGATCAGTTAGATGTCAAAGGACACCTGGACCTAAGATTTAACTCTAGAAAAGGCCTCATGCATGAGGTGGAAACAATTTATTAATGACTTCCAACAAATTCCTGAAAATCAACAGTTTGTTGGATTTTTTTCTCTTTGACTATTGCCACCTATCTCCAAGGCTTAGAATCCAATGGAGGAGATGGGATTCAAATTCCTTATGTTATTTGGATGTTATTTTCTATTTAAAGAGGTATATATCTCTTGGAGAAGGGATGGATGAGCCAAGAGAGGCTAGAGAGAGTAGGAGTAGGCAGTTTTCCTTTGTGTGTTCATTTGTAAGCCTGTGGGAATTTTTTGATTGTAAGAATTACTACTATTGGAGACTCATGAGAGCTGTGATTTCATATTGTAACTCTTCTTTTATATTTCTTCTTATTTGAATATATTGAATATTTGAGGATCAAAGGCTGTCAATGATTTATGGATCCCTAATCAACAGAGGATCTATTGTATTTTGCCCATCAGTCATTGTTTATTTTCCAAGTATTTGTTGATTCATTAAATTGAGAGGATATTTGTTTATTGAACATTCTATCTTATGTTTTCCTTCTTCATTCTTCCACCTATCAACATATAATCTTGTTTTCTGTTGAGCATCTTTTGTGCCTTCGATGAGTAGGATGTTTGTGACTCCATTACCCATTGGTGTACCCTACTGATCTGTAGTTTGTTGCCCTCTCCCAGTCTTTCTCCATCTTGCTAATCCACCTATTCAAAACCAATTTATCTTTTACATTTTGATGGGTGCTGAGCTTACACTTTAGCAGTAAAAGTTTGACTTTCAGTGATAACATTTTTGGCACCATTGTCGGGGATGGATTTGAGCAGATTGAAAATCTCCCTTGGAAGAAAAAAATTTCACATCTCCAACTTTAGATGGTGACTAAAGTTGGACACCTTCAAGACTTCACATTCACCATGGAGACTCCATTGTTCAGAATCTGTTGGTGACTCCACTGGGGATGAGGTAAGCCAAATGGCTATGAAGGCTATCCTGGCTAGGAGGTTTGTCCCACTCAATTTCTCAGCCATAGATGGTTATTCACATCGTGTGCCTCAAATTGATGAATGGAAAGATCTACTGCCCATATTTTACGAAGGTGATGATGACAACCCTTTTGAGCATGTTCATGAATTTCATGCTTTGATGTAGCAACTTGACATCCATCATGAAGATATATTGATGAAAATGTTCATGTATTCATTGGAAGGTGATGCGAGGCAATGGTATAGAACACTCCCTGCTTCTAGTATTTCCTCTTTGAAGGACTTTCATGATGTTTTTTATTCTCATTGCAAGATAGATTATCCAGCTGAAAGAACTTTTGAGAATTGTTGTGAGGGATATGCATCATATATTCAAGATTCAACAAGTGATTCCTCTAGTAGTGATGATGAAGGGGATTATTATAGAGAGAAGGAATTAGATGATGAGTTTCATAATGATTTTCTTAAATTTGAAGAACAAATTCATCATTTATCTCAAAATCTAGGTCCCCAAGAGAATGATCAATATGGGCAATCCATCATTTCCCTTTCTCCTCCTTTTCTCGATTCTTTAAGTCAAGAGGTCATCTTAGGTTTAGATTTATTTCATCATGAGAATAACAGTCCAACTTGTCATGACCAAATTCATAGCTTATCAATCCCTCCTATTGTTAATGAACCAATGTTCCATGATTTGCTAAGTTTTGATGACTATGAGGATGTTTTCCCTGAACAACCAACTGTCCCAGCTATTGTACTAATCCCATCAACCATTAATAGTCAAATGGTCATTGATTCACCTTTATATGATAATTATGAAGATGATTTCCATGAGCAGTCTGTTGAAGACCTTATATCAGAGAAATACCCTTCCCATCAGAGCAACAATAGCTTGTTTCAACCCTCATGTCATATTTTTGTTGCTGAAAAAGATGATAATCTAATTTTAGAGGGTGAAAAACTGAGAAATTGGGACCATAAGCCAAGCTATGATGAATATCCCTCACAATCGAAAGACAAGATAGAAGAATTTAGTTTCCCAAGAACTTCTAATTGTGATGAACTTCCCTATCAACCCCCTTTTCCTCTTGAAGACACAAGCTCAGTTTCATCAAGCAACGAATATCAAATGCCATGTGATCAGATGATAAAGGTTGAAATTAAATAAAGACAAGCATCACTAAGACCTTTTCCTAATACACCTCATGACCAGGAGTGGGCTAAGGCCATATGCATTGAGGATGAATCATAAAATCAGCAAGTCATACAAAAACCAAGAACAGTGGAGGAAGGACCTAATACAATACTTTTCCTTTTTACGAAAAGCAATATTGCAGGAGCAACTATTGATCATGTTTTTCAGGATCCATTTGCAGCCTATCTGCAAGAAGAAAATGGGCCTAGGATCATTGATTTATTCAATGGAAAGTGTATTTCCAAATGTTTCTTTGACATGCCTTCAAGTAAGAATTATCTCTGGTGCTTAAGGAAGAACATTTCAAAACTTCAAACAATTGAAAAAATGATGAAATGGATTCATTGGTTGTTTCATGTAACTTGAAAGCTTCATTTTCCCAATAATTAGAGTAGGTGTGTGCAATAAACTTGCTAGACAAGCATTGTTTTCATCATTTTGTGAGTTGTAGTTTTCATTTTCATTTAGTTTCAGCTGAAGGTCACAGATCAAAGCAGATTGCAAAGGGTAAAGGTTGAGAGCATGAATCCACAAGCCCAAAGGATAAGAAACAAGAGTTCTTAGAGCCTCACAGGGAGGAATATATCCCCCATGGTGCCTATGTTAGCACAAGATTGGTTTATGCCTCAACGTTGCATAAGTGGTGCTACCTACAGGCACTACCTAATATTTCACAGAGAACAAAATCTGCGTTTCATTATTCATTTTGGCAAATGAATACAATTGTTATGGGATTTTTATTTGTTTTGGGGAAAATTGAAATTATATTGAGTTATTCCCAATATCCAATTTCAAGCATAAAATCACCCATGGATTTATGCTACCGAATTGCATGAAGAAGCACAGTCGGGTGCTACCTACAGGTGTTGTGTAATATTCTGGCAGAGGCTAAATTGTGTAGAGTTATTCTGCCAGTTTTGAGTCACTAATTTAAAGCTTGGGTTATGAGCAGTTAAGGATGTATTTTTGAAAAATGAAGGAGGTTTTTGTTCATAATATTCCAAATAACAAAAACCTATCTCAATTTTTCAAAAATGTGTTTTTATTTGAGATTTACTGGATATAAAAGTAGGCGCTACGTACTCTACACAGTGGCACTACGTACTAATTTCCTGTAGTGGTCACGGTTTTGATATTCGCCTTGTTGGGAGGTTGCCACATGTCAAGGAGAGTTTGAATGACTTATCAAGGATCAATTAGATGTCAAGGGACACCTCATGCATGAGGTGGAAACAATTTATTAATGACTTCCAACAAATTCCTGAAAATCAGTAGTTTGTTGGATTTTTGTCTGTTTGACTGTTGCCACCTATCTCCAAGGCTTAGAATCCAATGGAGGATATGGGATTCGAACTCCTTAGGTTATTTGGATGATATTTTCTATTTAAAGAGGGATATATCTCTTAGAGAAGGGATGGATAAGCCAAGAGAAGCTAGAGAGAGTAGGAGTAGGCAGTTTTCATGTGTGTGTTCATTTGTAAGCCTGTGGGAATTTTTTGATTGTAAGCATTACTGCTATTGGAGACTCATAAGAGCTATGATTTCAGATTGTAAATCTTCTTTTATATTTCTTATTAGTTGAATATATTGTAGATTTAAGGATCAAAGGTTGTCAATGATTTATGAATCCCTAAGCAGCAAAGGATCTATTGTATTTTTCCCATTAGTCATTGTTTATATTCAACTATCTGTTGATTCATTAAATTGAGAGGATATTTGTTTAGTGAACATTCTATCTTATGTTTTCCTTCTTCATTCTTCCACCTATCAGCTTATATATTGTTTTTTATTGAGCAACTTTTGTGCCTCCGATGAGTAGGATGTTTGTGACTCCATTGCCCATTGGTGTAGCCTATTGATCTGCAGTTTGCTGCCCTCTCCCTTTATTTCTTCATCTTGTTGATCCACCTATTCAAAACCAAGTTATATTTTACATTCTGATGGGTGCTGAACTTACACTTTAGCAGTTAAAGTGTGACTTTCAATGCTAACACTTCCTATTCTTTCTCTCATAGTCTCCTCACTCAGAACACAATATTCGCAATGATACATAGCCGCAATACATTTCCCTCATAAAAGAGGGTTTACTTATAGGGAAAAAAAACATAGCATAACTTGTATCATCATATCTATGACCTTATAAGGAACAGTCCATATTTTCTATGAAATTAAAATATACATTTACAAGACAATTTTTCTTTTGGATGCTTCACCCCCAAACCCCCCTCTGCACTCCCCCATGTGGAGGAGTGTACATTCCTATGGGTTTTAAATTCTTCATGGGGTATAAACACGGTTGAAAACAAATACCTCTGAATGAGGAAGATAATTAGGCTCCACAACCAACAATCTCCCACTTGGATATTGATCTCAACAACTCCACCATTGTTGTATATGTTGAACTATGATCCTTCTTGGACCTGGAAAATTTATCATCTTTATATTCATTCTTGAAGACCAGCTGAACATAAGAAGGAACTTAGTTTCTCCTTGGTTACTCCCTTTGTTAACATGTCTGTAGGATTATGGCTAGTGTGTATCTTTTCCAACTTCAATTGACAATCTTCTAAGACATATCGTATGAAATGGTACCTGAGTTGTATATGTTTAGTCTTTGAATGGAAGGATGAGTTGTATACGTGCATCTGTCTGAGAAGAATGGATTACAATGAGGCTCTAGAGGCGCTTTTCATATTAATCATGAATGTCAAAACCCTTGACATCTAAAACCTAACCCTAGAAGGTGAAATGCCAAAAGTCATGTGGTCCCTATGGGTAAGTTGGTGTAATTTGGTACCTCAACTTCCTAGGGTTGTAACTTTTGCATATGACCTTTGTTTTAAGCACGTGATAGTGTGTTGGAAAGGTATTTCAGAAAGATACATATTTCACCATCATACTTTCAATCAGTCTACATTCTGACTATGGCGAGTCAACAAAAAAATGTTTAGTTCCTCAAAATAGCCCTGGAAGTACAACAAGATGTCATGACATGAAAACATACAAAATATGCCAGTTGGATTAGGAGAGAGGCCACCCATATCCACCTGGAGAATGCGTGAGGCTTCAGATAGCCTTAGAAGTTTAGAACTCGCAATTATAAAGTAGTACAAAAAGATGTTTTGAATACAAAATGAACACGAGGAGCTAGTTGGAATAGATGGGTGGCCACCAATATTCATCTAGATCAATCCTCCCCCCTTAGGAAGCAATGGTCTCCATTGCGTTGAGTTCCCCCATCAGGTGAGGAAAATTCTATTAGATTTGGCCCCAGGTGAGCCACTTTCCTTAGTTTCGGAGTTGCCCTGCCTTGACAACTATAAAGTTGGAACCACTGTTGGTGAGTGCCCTTGAGCTATGTGTCCACTATCTGATCGGTGGAATCTTGTTCCATTCAAACAGGGTTGATATCTATTGGTTTCATTTGTTCAATGATATCAGAGGTGTCCAATAAGGGTAGAAAATATGGCCGAAGGAGGTCCACATTGAATACTATATGCATACCAAGGAAGGGTGGAGTGTTGAGCTCAAAATTATTGCTACCCACAAAATCATTGCTACCCACAACCTTGGTGATAGTGTAAGGCCCATAAAAAAGTGTTCGAAGCTTCTGATGGGGCCCGGTGAGATGTTCTATATGAAAATGTAAACAGACTTTGTCTCCAACCTAAA
Organism: Picea mariana; assembly: GCA_032191745.1. Lineage (NCBI taxonomy): Eukaryota > Viridiplantae > Streptophyta > Pinopsida > Pinales > Pinaceae > Picea > Picea mariana. The sequence goes on from JASDQU011314240.1 coordinate 13,898, forward strand.
CCTGGTGTGGTACCATGTGTTTACCATGGCACTCCTTGTACTTAGCATTGGATTTATGCAAAATATCCTGGACCTGTTGGCGGATGTGCTGAATCTGCTCAATGAATCTGGTGGATTTGTTGATCACAAACTGATCAGAGGAAGATTTTGTCTACGTAGTGGCAAGAGGAAGTGAAACATCCATGGGTCCCAAGGGTTGGAATCCCAGACCCACCTGAAATAGGATATGGTCGATGGAACTATGGAAAGCCCTGTTGTAACTGTGTTGGACATATTGGAGACTCTCATCCCATGTACAAGGATGCTTAGAATTGTACATGCGTAGGATGTGCATAATCATCTGATTGAGGAACTCATTTTGGCTATCGGTTTGGAGGTGGAACGAAGTGGATTTTGTGAGCTTGGTGTCCAATAGAGACCAGAGACTCGACCAAAAGGTACTGAGGAACATTTTCTCTCGGTTGGTGATGATGGTCTATGGTATCCCAAAGTGAACCCAAACGCGTTCGAAGAAGATCTTGGTAGTATCTGCCACTGTGAAATTCTTCTTACAACCTATGAGGATGGCCATGTTTGAAAACTGATCAACGACCACAAATATGAAATCATTTCCTTTCTTGGTGGATGGAAAACCAGACATGTAATCCATGGATATGGATTCCCATGGCTTCTTAGGAATAGGAGGAGGGGTGTATAAGCCTTGCATCTTGATGGTGAGATTTGTAATGGCACAACTAGTGAAAGATGTGACATATTTTTTGACATCCTATCGAAGTTTTGTCCAATAAAAATGTTTCTGAAGAACGAACACAGTTTTCTCTACACCAAAATGTCATGCCGCTAGACTATAGTGGGCTTCCAAAATCATCTTTGCACACTTTCTTGTAGGAACACAGAGATGGCCTAGGTAGCATAAGGGTTCGTCCTGAATGTGAAAATTAGTGACAGTGGCACCTGTACCCAAGAGATGATATGTGGTGGCGAAGTCTGGATATTGCTAGTAAAGTTGGGGCCACTCCAATGTTTCATGTCCACAGGAATGGAGCATAGTGGTCAGTGAAACTATAGGAGGTCGACTGAGGAAGTCATCGACACAATTGGAGATACCTTCTTAATACTTGATGTTGATCTAGAACTACTGCAGGTAGGTCGACCACTTCGGATGGAGGTCTTTTTGCAATTTTCCCCGTGTTTGTATGAACTATAGAGGCTTATGATTAGTGTGAATGATCATCTCTTTCCCCATAATGTATTGTTTCCATTGATGATAGGCTTGTACAATGGAATGCATTTCCTTTTCATAGGTGGGGTATTTCCGGACAGTATCAGAGAGTGTCTCACTATGGTATGCCACCAGATGCTTATGCTAAGTGAGAACTGTGCCACATCATAATAAAATGCATCAGTATCAATATTGAATGGTTGTTGCAGAACAGGAAAGGAGAGTACTAGAGCTGAGAACAAATGATGTTTTAGATCTTCTAATGCTTCTTTCTTCTCCTTCCTGCACACGAACTTGTCCCTACCACCACCCTTGGTCACCTAGCTGAGGGCCCAAGAAATATGGGAGAATCCCAACATGAACTGTCGGTAAAAATTGGTGAGTCCTAAGAAGATCTGAAGCTCAGTCAGTGTGGTTGGGGCTGTCCAGTCATAGATGAATTGGATTTTAGCTAGATCAACATGTACCCCATTCTCATCAACAATGTGTCCCAGGTATTGGACCCTATTCATTCCAAAAGAGAATTTTTCCAATTTTGCATAAAGCTTGTGTTGTCGTAGAGTGCTCAAAACCTATTGAATATGTCGAATATGATATTCCCACATTCAGCTGGAGATGAGGATGTCATCCAAATATAGTACCACAAAGGAGTTGGAGAAGGGTCTCAACACATCTTCCATCAACCTCATGAAAGTGGCTAGTGAATTTGTTAATCCAAAGGGAATGACTATCCATTCGTAGAGACCTTATTTAGACTTTAAGACTCTCTTCCATACATCCGTTGGTTCGATGGGAACCTAGTGGTAGCCAGACTTTAGTTCAATCATGATGAATAAATTCCCCCCCTTGAGTTGTTCAAGAAGGTCATCAATCCCAGGAATGGGGTAGCGGTTCCTGACTGTGATTTTGTTTGGATCTGTAATCAATGCAGAGTCACTAAGTCCTATCCTTTTTCTGCACCAGTACAATCAGAATTCTGTAAGGGGAGGATTTGGGTGTGATCTGCCCCTTTTGAAGAAGGTCTTGGATCTGACACCTGATTTCATAAATTTCGATCAGTGAGTGTCGATAGATTTATCCATTAGGTAGAGGTGTGACGGGGGTTAGATCAATTGAATGCTTGACTTGGAAGTGTGTTGGGGCCCCTGTAGGTGAGACGAATATGTCTCTATATTATTCCACGATCCCATCAACTTTCTTCTGCTGCAAAGAGAGGCATTGTGTAGAGGCCACAAATGTGGTAGTGACCTTCTTCTTACTGTGAGCACAGATCACAAAGAATAAGAACTTATCAATCTATGAAATGAACTTACTACATTTCTTATCATAGATTAAAGAAATTTCAGTAGGTGGTGTCAGCTCTGGGATCCTTTACAATTGTCTACCCAAAGTAATAAAAAAACTATGGGGTCTAGACTCATACACAACATGATGCTTCCACAAATATGGTTGTCCTAAAGGAACATCACAAACTTCAAGGGGATATATATCACACAGTACCTCATATTTGATACCCAATTTGGTGCGGAGGGTATGGAAAATATTGGTGAAGTCTGGTATTGTATGGTCCCTTTCTTGACGTAGGGTGGTCCATTTGGTGTATTGGTCCTCGTAGCTTCCAATAGGGTAGTATTGTTCTTTAATGGAATCCCGACAAGAATCCCATTTAGGGGACACCACAAAAATTGTTGATTCCTCCATAACCCTTTGCTCAAATTAATTATCCCACCAGTCTTTAACATGGGGAACGACCTTGAGGAGTGAAAAAGTGATATTTTCCCGATCGGAAAAATTGTGGACCAAAAAATATCCTTCGAGCAGATTCAACCATTTATTTACAAAATACGCATCTATCAGTCCTTTAAATAATGGAATATCAAAATTTACTTGTACCTTGAAGGGGGTTGCATGGCCACCTAATGAAGATGCTTCTCCCATGGGAAACCGTCGAAAGATCTGCACAAAGTTGTCCATCATTTCGTTCCTTTGTTGTGAAAGGGCTTCCTCAAGCAATGTTTTAATAGGATCTCCTACTCCATCATATTTCTTTTCATCTCTTGTGGGATTTTTTTGGGCTTAGCATGGCCAATATTGTAATGGCTCGATCGGTTCAAGTCCCAACTTCTTGTACCCAGAACTTGTCGGGGAAATTCACAAAGAAAAATAAATGAAGACCAGACCGCTCTAATACCACTGATCCAGATTTAGGAATAGAACTAATTGATTAACAAACTGAATACCATAAACACAGAGATAGGAAGAATAACAGAAATGTTTAGTAAAAAATATCTTTTATTAAATCATGAAATAGGTTGAAACTGTAAAACTACATAATGACATAGCCTACCAACCCACAGGTTGGAAGTCCATGCACACAGGATCGTTCTTCTCCTATGGCCCAAAGAGCTCTCTCGAACTGGCTCTTTTATTTCCCTTTCGGGATATTTGCACCCACAAAAAAACCTCATGAATCTCCCTTCGTGCTTCGAGAGATCGGAACTTGTGGTTTGTGAGTCGCTGTGGTCAAGCACTCTATGCCTTCAGACCTCCAAACACCGATATGCCGAGTTTTGATAAGCATTGGAACGCTAAGGTTCCACCTCCACAAGGAATCAACGGTTCTGGAGCTTTCCCTTGATCCAATGGTCTACGCTATATTCGTGCACCAGGAACTCAAGATATCCAAAGCTCAAGTTCTATGTCCACTCTACTTTCTGGGTCCCACAACTTCTGATGTGCCTAAGCACTTGTTGCAACTTGCCACTCGCAAGTTCATGAGTCAAACTCTCAACTCTTGCTTCCAAATCTCACGATACTATTGATAGGCGAAATCGACCGTCCCTCAACTGAGAGAGTGGAACTGGTCCGGGGTTGTCTAATAACCCAATCTGTTTGGAATGAACCACCCTGACGGGTTTAGCGGCTCCGTTAGCCAATCTAAGGTCCTAAGAAAAAAAAAGAAAACTAATCTAAACTAACTAATCTAACTAAAACTATATAAAACAAACTAAACTAACTAACAATAAATAAAACTAACTAATAAATTAATCTAATTAAAACTAACTACTAAACAAACTAAACTAAATCTAATTATTCTATAAATACAATCTACTAATTACTACTATACTAACTCTAATTAACTATCTAACTATTAATTGCAATATATCTTATTCACAAAATGTACAATATCCACAATTTACAGATTTAAATAAAACCTGCAAAACTCATTAATATTCTTCCCTAAGACAGAGGAAGATATTTTTTGATTTTTTATAATTTTATGAACAAGAAATAAAACAGAAAACTAATTAAACTAAAATACTAAACTAAACTACAAATATATTTAATCAAACTACTTAAATTATTCTAAACAAATTAACGAAAATAAATCACAAACTAACCTGGAGATACGCTCCAGATTTGCCCTGTGTATGATGACTGTACTAGAAGATCGGAGGAAGGAAAATTGCACCGAATAATCCAGAAGCCTCTCGTAAATGATAGCTACAATGCTCTTTAAGTTTGTTTACAGGACAAACAAGACATAAAAATCATAACAATTATATGATTTATAAATCTCCACAATTAGGTAAACCTGTTATGCAAAGACTTATACAGAATAATCCAATTGATGAAGAAGAGAAATCTGTCATTCATAAACTGAATCAAGTAATTGCTATGTTTTTAAATACTGGAAGAAATCAGATATGGATCATATTAATTAATTCATATCATTTGCAAAAGACTAAGATAGCTAAAGTAGTCATTAATCAAATGCAAATTGATAACATAAAAATGAAACAAAAGATTGATATTATGAAAGCTAAAGCTGTAGCAGAACATCAATTTCTATCTCAGTCTCTATTAGATATCCATAATCTTGGTTCTCCCACAAGTGAGGATGATCCTTATTACAAAAATAATGAGTATTTATAAGTTTTTCCACAAGGTAAAACCTCCCTGTGGAAGTTATCACACTGTTTACATAAATCTGGGAAGATATTCCCAATTTTAACTAAACTAAGTAACTACAATAAAACTAAACACCCAAATATCTCTTGAGCTGTCCAACATGTCGCATGCAATTCGAAGTTACCTGAAACAGGTCAGAAATAGACAAGCTAGAGAGATACTTTATTAATAAAACAATAAAAACCTAATTCTATAGACTAGCTACAGAATCATGCAATTTTGTAGCTAGTCTAAATAAGATACAGAATCAACATTGAGATTAATTCAAATCTTTTTAAAGAATTAAATTTAATCATCATACAAGAACTATTTGAAAACGAATCATTTAGTTTGAAATTATTATACCATTTGAGATCAAATAGGATCCACATCATTCAACCGAATACAGAGATAGGAATACTCTGTTTCGATTATTATCATAAGTCAGGGGAACAAAATCATATGGAACAACACTGTAATCGTTTCTCAACAAATCAAATCCACCAGTTGTAAAATCGTTTTGATATTCAATTGAAATCAAAGCAAATCGCAAACATTTCGTTATACTTGTCTTATCAACAGGAGAAATAATTGAATCGAACAGGATTATTTTCAAATCATGATAACTGCATAGAAAACGATTTAGGTTGTGAGCGAATTCAAACCATAACTGACTCGTAACTGTCCACAAACAAAATCGTAACAGGATCAATCAAACAAAGTTTGTTATAGATATCGATCGTTTATCATTGCACAATGAGCAAACAAGATCGATTTTCCTTTACCAAAATCGTTCCAATCAAACGAATTATAACTGGGTTTGACCAATTCGTTTTATAAATCTAAATAGAGCATCAGTTACAATCGGAATCCAACTCATCAAATAATCTTTCCAACTCAAGAATAAGAGGGAATCAAACATAAAAGGTTTTAACACAGTCATTACGAATCAAAATCATTCCATGATTCGGGCGTGCATGCACAGCCTTAAACGAGCATATTGTTTTTATAAAAACAGAGTCATTCTTTTTGAATTGAAACCGAACAGAATTGCATTCCTGTTCATAGAAGATTACATAACACAACATATCGTAACAATAAAATCGTTTTCCAACCATAGCATATGGATCATAACGAAATCAAATCCAGATGAATCGTATTCTAAATTGAGCGTGAAAAACTTCCTGTTGGGAGTGGACACAAAATGAATCGAATTGAACACGAACCAACAATTTCGTCAACTCCATCAGGCAGATAACCAAATCAAATCCAAATGAAGCCCACTCAAATCCGACAAAAATCTACCAATAGCTATTCTGGGAATGATCAAATCATATATCAAATCGAAATTCCTTCTATTTTTATCAAAACGAAACCATGTACAGGATGATCACCGAATGACAGAGGCATTTGGATGAGTGACTGAGCTATTTAAAAACTAAATTCAAATCATTATATCAACCTAGATTATTTACAAAACAAAAATGATGTCAAAACCATACCTGTATAGCGACGAGGCTGCTTGATTATGCCAGTTTGGAATTTACAACGGCTCTGGCTAATTCCACGTTTTTGAAAAGGACGGAGCCGATTGTCTTTTTCTTTTTATCTGTTGCTTGGAGCTTGGATTTTTGACAGGTTAGCACTGCAATTTGATCTTCCAGTGATTGAATCTTCGATTGGAGTATGGGAACATCAATGTAGTATCGTTCTAACCATGAATCGCATTGGTGACAGGGTGACTATGTGGGTTTAGAAAGAGAAGGCGAGGGTTTAGCCAAATGACCGAGGGTTTTGTGAGGAAATTTAATACCTGGGTAGTCAAGGTTGTTCTTTAGGTAGGGGGGAAGGTTCGATATGAAATCATAAGGGGGTTTGAGACATAAACCCTGCGAGTAGGGGTACTCACAGGCTAAGAAACGTTCCACATCAGAATCAGAATCCTCACTTAGAACTATAGGTTTTGACTCAGCAGAGGGTTTAGGCTTGTTCCTGGCCATCTGTGAAATCAAACGAGCATTATTTTTACCCTTAGCATTAGCAGTAGGGTTTGCCTTGGGCTTTTTGCTCATAGGCTTTTTAATAGCCTCTGCACTCTTAGTTACAGTGTCGGGTAAGTCAACACTAGGGTCGACCGAGGGTTTAGGAGCAGGCAGTAGGATATGGAAGGGCACCAGGGGTATAGCCTTGACTTCACTCACCACAGGTTTTTCAACTTGTATAGGGTTCGGATCCTCGAAACCATTTCGAGCAACGAAAGCGCTCCAACAATCCCCGTGCAAACTCAAATGATAAATAATGACAAGTTTGATAAGCCCATGGTGGAACAGGATGCTGTCAGCCTTCTCCCTCTTAAACTTTTTCGACATTTTATACAGGCTACGATGAAAGTAGAAAGGCATGTTTAAAGGATACCCTATAAAAATCATCAGCAAACGCAGGTGGTAGAGGAACACAAGTCTGTATCGACCTTCACAGGTCACGAATTGCTTGACTATCATTAATAAGTCGTGCCATCGTAGTTTGAGCATAGATATAGGCATACCTCTGTCAGAAGAGGTGACTTTGCGTGAGAGGAATAACAGTTTCCATGGGACCACCTCGACCTTACAATTCTTAAACCAACGTTGTCCTGTAGCAGGTAACCCTGTGGTAAGACTGATAAATTTCTCATCAATTTCCAACTCTACGTCGCCCACCTTGGCTCTACAGCTGTCGAAGGTCATGGAAAATTGTCGTGCTACACAGAGATTAAATCCCTCAAATCATTTTACAAAGGTAATCCATCCGTTGTCCTCCAAATCTTGGTGGGCATTGTCAAACATTAACAAGGCTTGATTTCCATTTGGCTCAACCCGCACGACTGGTGCCATGGAGCCGGGCACATGGTAAGCTGAGGGTTTGTATCACCAACACACAAAGGAGCAGAGCTACCCGAGCTAACAGAAGTGAACGAGAATAAGGGATAAGCATAAATGCAAGCATGCAAAGGTGGTGGAGTCTTCCATGCACAATATTCATTACCCAAGTACAACCGCCAATTTACATAGTTGTTCAATCCATAATAGTAGTTCAACCATCGAGTCATGAGCCCAACTAATGAAATCAAATGTGTATACCAATGCGCGTAAACGTTATGCCATAGTGTTTAAACACCCGAATTATAAATCAAAACCAAAATCAACTATGCGCCAATGTATCAGCTCATATAATCAAAAGTTTAACCAAGGTGTCAAATGGTATTCATATAGTCGACAAGCCAAAAGTTATGAAAAGATTAACATAAGGATTATATCAAAAGACATATATAAAAACAAAATTAATCATAACCCCTATGCATTTTCATAGAATCAATGATCAGGCAAGTCATATAAAGTGCAAATCCAAATGCTAAATGCCTTACAAACTCAGTAAAACCAAGTTATACAATGAATCGAAGTATGAGAACCGATTAGAGGATCTTTCCAGTTGTATAATGATCAATAAAAGGTAAGTGCAATAGGCATAATGACAAAAGAGATATTGACAGTTCAGATAAGGATCGAAATGCGACTTCGAAAGGACAAGTTTTCACGCTTACAGTCGTGAAAACTTAACGAAGACAAATGTGCAAATGTCGCAAAAAATGAAAATGTCGTTTATTTAAAATTGCGAAAAAAAAAATGATGTTTGCAAAACATAAGTGTAGGCAGCTTTTAAGATAATAAAAAAAAATGAATTTTCTGCCAACAATGGCGACACACTGGTAGAAGCAGTTGTCTCTGTCAAAATAAACAAATTCAGATTATGACAACAAAAATAATTCCAATTCAAAATTAACAACCAGAAAATCGTACAAACATCATCATTAACCATCTTTTCCAGCAGTGTTTTGAAAAATGAAAACCAATATCAGTCTTAATATTAGCAAGTCGCGATATTAAAGATAAAATCTCCAATACTGTTGGCATAGCCACTGCTGCCAGCAGGCGTCCATAGCCTCGATAGGTTTTCCATTTAACCATTTAACCCACTCTGACATCTGCATGCTGTTAAGAGGTTCTGGATCAGAATAAAGGTCATTAAAGAGGTTTCTTTTTTGCAAATTTTCATACACCCGACATTGCTTTGCTGCCAGCATGCCTGTTCAGTACCCCGACGAAGTTGTCTTGGCGTCATGCATGCATTTACCCACTGCCAGCAGACCTGTTCAGTATCCCGGTGGGTTTACAAGCACTTCCCACAGCTCTTATTCATAATTTATTTTATTTCATTTTTTATAGATATATATTTGAGCGGGGTGACGCTGAAAATCTTGATATTTTAACATATTTTTTTAGACCTCATCAGATTTTTTTAGAATTGTCCTTTATTTAGATCCAGAGATGTTTTATTTACAAAACAACTTCCTAAGATAGGGAGACATCCTCTTATTCACTCCTTTACGGAATAGGGACAGCGTAAAAAGATAATAGATGATCATGACAAGCTTTGCTTAGAGATCGAAATCAGTCAATTTCTTTTAAACAACAGATTTTTCCAACATAGATATAAGTTTAAGAAATATACCATTGATGTTTGTACAAATTTTTTAGAAGTTATTTCAGCGAAGGAATTTTCTATCGTCTTTGTCTGAATAGATCGGTGTACAGGTATGTGTATTTTTCAAAAAATACAAACTGATAAATTCAAATCAAAATCAAAACAGAAAGCAAACGAAAATGCAAACAAAAATGAAATATTTACAAAATATACTAGGGTAGTTATCACACAAAGTATCTCCTCAGGGCATGGCCATTCATCGGGTAGGTGTCAAGCTGCCCTTCAAGATTCTGCAATCGAAAGGAACTAGGACCCAACTTTTCAGCAATTAAAAATGGTCCAAGCCATAAGTTTTGAAATTTCGTGTGTTCTCCCTTTCCCTCATGTGGTTTGTCCCACTTCAAGATGAGATCGCCTACTTCAAAATTCCTATCAGAAGCAGAATTAGAATCGAACCATCTTTTAACCAATTGTTGATGTTGATCTAACTTACATTTATCTTGGGCTCTTACTTCTTCTAGCTTCATCAAAGCGTTAATTCGGTTTTCTAGAGGGGGACAAACTGCTTCTTGAACTTTCTGCGACAAATAAAGCGAAGGAAGAAGAATGTGAGGTGGCAGAATTGCTTCTCTACCATAAACGAGAAAAAAGGGGGAGTTTCCTATGGTAGCTTTTGGCGTTACCCTATCAACCCATAGCGCGTCCAGTAGCGCATTGTGCCAATTTTTGTGATTTTCAACCACAGTTCTCTTGATAATTTTAATCAAGTTCTTGTTTGTTGATTCTGCTAATCCGTTGCCCTGCGGGTAGTAACTAGAAAAATACTTCATATTTATTCCTTTTTTCCAAAGCAAACTCACTCATCTCAAGAGAAGGAAAGTATGAAGTGTTTTCAAAGACTAAATAGTCAGGGATACCGAAACGAGTAATAATATTCGAGTTTAGAAAGGCAATTACCTGACTGGTGTTGACAATTCTTAACGTAGCAGCTTCAGACCATCATGTAAAGTAATATGTGGTTGTCACAATAAACTTGTGATGTTGTGAGGATGGAGGGTTAATTGGACCTAT
>JASDQU011314241.1:2425-15204 GCA_032191745.1 Picea mariana
AGCACCCTTTTGTGTGCTAGGTCTATGGTGTGGGAGGTATTTCTCTTGAGAATATAGCAAAGGATTGTTGGGTTTTATTCCCTTGTTGAGAAGGGTTTCCCGGGATATTTCTTATGTTCTTTTGCATGGTATTTCTTATTGTGATCTTGGTTATTACAACAATTGTGAATGGTGTATTTGAATTTGTTGATGGTTCAAGTAAATGACTAAAATGAAATAAACCTCATGCTTGAGCCAAGCATAGTGAAAATTCAACATTGGATATGCAAATAAAGCACCTATGAGACCTATGGACTTCCCTCGTCATAGGTGTTGGGGAAGAGGCAAAGCTACATCCATTGATGATGCAACTAGGACACTATGGAGGGTGGGACGGAGCATGAAGGCCTTGACATGTTTCATCCTTATGGTAGTCATAGATGATCTACCAGTGGGGATGTCGCATCATGTAGTTGGTGTACCCCATAATTGGGTCCATCTTTTACGACGTTTAGAAAACGTCGTACTTTGTTATGATAGAGATCATAGGCCTCAAGCCTAGATTTTATATGTGTCGAGGGAACAACTTTGTATCTATAAACATTTGGGGTTAGAAGATCGACTTTCAAACTTATGGACCTCATTATATATATACAGTTTTTTATTTGCATTATTATGATTAACTTGCAAATTGTGGATATTTACATGTGTGAATGTTGTGTGCTTGTGTTATCGATGAGACAAATGGAAATCTATAATATCATTAGCATATGCATCAATTACTAAATTAGAATGTCTAGGAACATGTACATAAGTAATGTAAACAAATGATCGTTCCAAAGACATACTCTAAGAAAACGATAGAGAAACATCGAATCGTGTATACAATATAGACCATTCAATTCCAACACTACCAATTGAGAATCCAAATAAACATGAAGGCATTGAATGCCATGTGAAATAACATCTCACAAAAGCTTAATAACGACAATGTACTCCGCTACAATTTCGGTAGTTGCTCAGAGACAAACACCTCCAGAGGAAATTAGTTGGTTTGTGGGCGAATAAATCACCCAGACAATGGAAGTAAGATTCTAAGTGTGGCGACTGGCACAGTCTACGAACCTGATATAAACCAATGAATCCCTCGGCATATGCCACATAACATAAGCACAACGATCAATAATGCAGGAGAAACGGAAAATAATTCTATACAAGGCTATATACAAGAGATAGATAATAATTACAAAAGAACTAGCACTTGAGTAATGAAGCTCAAGCATAGTACTTTTTAAGGTAGAGTCCATTTCTGAGCTTCGACAACACATTTCCCTCATAATCTGCTAACTCGTAGGCTCCTTTCTTCAACACCTACCACACAACATACAGACAGTGCCACATAGGGTTGAATTTGTTTGCCCCAAGGCATCCTTGTCCTGGTCATAGACCAAAACAATGTCCCCCTCAGAGAAAACCCTCAGATGAATGGATTTATCATAATGAGTTTTGACATTCTTCTTATGTGCCTCATTTTCTATAGAAACATCTCGACGTTGCTCATTAAGAAGTTTTAAGTAAACAAGGCAGTCTTCAAGTTCAATGGTGTCAGGAAGGAGCTCGATAGAAATCTTAAGCGAAGAGATCTCACATTCAAAAGGAAAAACTGCTTCTACCCCATGCATGAGTTGAGAAGGAGAGAAGCCTATTGCAGTTTTGACTGGGGTTTGGTAGGCCCACAATGCCAGATATAACATCAAGTGCCAATTTGATTTGCTCGCGTTGACAATTTTTTTCAAAATGGTTTTCAGGGATTTATTAACAACTTCAACCTGACCATTTTTTTGAGGATAGCAAGGAGACGAATGCTCCTACCTAAAACCTAGTTTTGATGCTAACTCTGGCATCATATGGTTCTAGAAGTGACTGCCATGGTCAGTGACAATCTCTTTTAGAACCCCGAACCTAGCTATGACCTGGTGAAACACAAAGAGTGTTGTGGTTTCACTGTCATTAAAAAACGTCAGCATGGCCTTTGCCCACTTCATAAAATAGTCAACGACCACTATCATATAATGCATTAAAATAATAATAATAATAATAATGATAATAAATTATATATATATATATCAATTTCAAAATATTTGTGATACAAACTTCTCTTAATTAATCATCATCATCATCATCACACACACAGAGACACATGATACTTTAATATTAATATTATTTTTTTTACTTGGAATAGAGCCCAGGGAAACCCATCGGGCACTTTCCCTAATTTTGAGGATGTTTTTTTTGATAGCTTGCTCATTTAAGAGCTCAACATGTCACTTGCTGGAATTGAACCTGGGTGGGGGGAAACACCCCTCATCACAAACCACTCGGACTAAACTCAATTGATATATATATATATATATATTATAATACTTTCATATTAATGTATTAAACCATCATAGACCCATCTTAACCCAGATAACCTTTTTTAAAGGTTTGCACCTAGAAAGATTTGATCTCTCTCTACCCTTGATAGATCTCATATTAAAATGAATCTATGATACTAAATACCATAATATAACATACTAAAGGTTAAGATATAATTTAATAAAATATAACATACAGAAATAAAAATTAATAATAAAATATAACATTAAAAATTAATAAAATATTTTAATTTTTATTACTATTGATAAATAAGGTGCCATTCGTCATATAACATGGTTAAGAACATGTGTTTCCTCTTAAGAGGTCACAGGTTCAAATCTAAAGGGGGTAGGGTATGTATACCTTCATAAACTTTACCAGTCAAATCGCTGGGCAGAGGGGGGTCCCTTGTCCCACAAACGAGAGGATCTCATACACCAATTTGGTGTGCTAGCTTGACCATGACCTTAATAATAGATTATTATTATTATTATTATAAAATGTAAAACTCAATATAAATTTGAAATCACATACCAAATAACTGAAAAAAATACAAATAAAATTTGAAACCAACGATTTGGCATTTGTTACCGCCAAAAGAATTACTAACCAGTCCGTTCATTATAGCGTCGCAACAGAGGCCTGAGCTTCTATCCCACTTGTTTCAGTGATTTCTTCGGCCGGAGAAACTAACTCGATTACTAATTAGTCTGCCCACGCCACCGGAGCAACAGACCGATGAATTGATCTTTTTATTCCGCTAGTTTCTTTGATTTCTTTGGCGGGAGAGCCCTATAATGTTTTCCAGCGCTCCACTGGTAACAATGGTGACCATTGTCAAAATATTCCTCATTTTTTAACTGCTTTCCGCTGAGAGAGGGAAAGAAACTAGTTGTTATGGATAGGCTTGCTTAAATAACAACTTGGAATGGGTGCTTGCTCACTCACATCCTTCCTCTTCTCGAATACTTCTGTGTTGTGTATGGGGAAGCGCTTCTGATGTCCTGTCCTGTGATGTCTCCCTCTTTATGTATTGCAGATTTACGAATTCCGGGTATTTGTATTTTCTCAGAAGCCCTTTATTTTTGTTTCTTAACAAGTTATCATGCAAATTATCTCCGTTTCTTTCTATGTATAATATAGGGTTATGGTTCCAAGTTTTAGTAATATTTTTCGTAGAATACAGGGGGAAATTATCCCAGGGAAATTATTTTTTTGTCTGCGTATTGTAGGTTTTTTATTTGTAATTCATTGGAAGTTGTCTCCGTCTCTTTCTCTGTGTACTGTGGGCTCTGATTCCAGGTAACATTACTCTTTTTTCATATCCCGGAGGAAATTATTCCAGCGAAATTCTCGATTTCTCTGCGTACTGTATGTCTTCTCTGTGTACGGTCGGAATTTTTTGTAATTTACTGAAAATTATCTATGTCTCTTTCTCTCTGGAGGATCCTGATCTTAGGTATCATTATTCCTTCGAATCCTCGAGGAAATCATTCCAAAGAAATTATTGATTTCTCTGCGTACTTTATGGCTATTCTTCGTCATGTAGGTTTTTTGTGGTTAATATTATGGGATCAATAAATCCATCCATCTTAATCTAATATGTTATTTATTGTCTATTTGCTAACAGCTGTTAATCTGTTATTTAGTTTTATTGTTTTATTTATCAAATGGTGATTGTGAAATTAGGTCTAGCTTGAAATAATAGGTTGCGTATCAAAGGAGCACAAAGAAGAAGGTGTTATTGAAAGATCTGGAGACTTTGCAAGATGTGTTAATCATTTTGAAATGACCATGTATGACTTGCCAATTGTTATAACTTTCGATCATCATATAGAAAACCATGGATCTGGGCAAAGGATGATGGATAGAGAAACAATAGTTAAGGAGGTGATAAAGGAAAATAATCAGGTGAAAGAATGATGTGTTTGAGAAATCGGGTTTAGCTTGAAATAATAGGTTGCATATAAAAGAAGTATTAAGAAGAAGGTGAAACAAATTGTGCAAGGTGTGTCAATCTTTTTGCAATGATCATGCATGACTTTCCAATTGCCATAACTTACTCTCATCATATATAAAACCATGAAATTGTATCGTATCATTATGAGTTGTCTACTTTGGAAATTGGCCTATCATTTTTTATTTTTGTTTGTTGAAGTCATATTGAAGTGATGGAATCTTTTTGATCTCGCAGAGATGGGGTGGCTCGAGATAGGCAATGTTTGTTGTCAAACGTCCACACCCCTTGTGACCAGGAGATAATCTAGTTTGTATTGCTTTGTTGGAAGATTTCATTTATTGCATTGCCATGTCCTTCGTTTCTCTCAACATCCACCTTGTCATGTGCCCTTCCTTCATGTTGTTTATGTTGTGTGTTGTATTCCACTAATTAGACATCGACAACACCAACAATCATATTTGATGGGGAGATTCTCTCATTGTTATTCTATTGAAGAATATCTGTGCAACTGAGTTTTAGTGGAGAGGAAGGGAGTGCCTATGGGATTCCTCCAAATACATTGTTCCCCCACTCCGTCACTACATTGGCGAGCTTATTTGGATTCTTGTTTTGAAGGAAAAATTGAATKTCACAATTAAGAGGYATGTTAACACAAAATCTAGCACTTGTGCAAAGCCTTCACGAGATGCTAAACTTGCATAACAATTGGAATTAATTACCACTGTCACCTAAGCAAGTACTTCCCTCATTTTAGTGAAGGATAAAGGTCCAACAAAATGGAGGATTCYCTTGCTACCTCAAGGGATCTTGTAGCAAGCTAAAGGCAAGTCTAAGGCCCMCTATATTGGTTTCTTGATGGGATAGGCTAGGTTAGGTCTAGGAATGGGACAAGTTAAAAGAGAGTTTAGATGAGATGATTGATCAAGTGCATGTGCATGAAGTGTTATAATGCATGCATTGTCAATAAGAGTCTAAAAGAGTGAGAATGAGCCCTGCAACACTAGCTATCCAAGAGAAACAGTTGTTGTAAAAAACTTGTAAATAGAAAATGTACTTCAACAAGTAACAGTTTGGTAACAAGAGCAAGTAAAAGACATTAATTGGGTGAAATGCAATGGAATGTGTGTGTGAAATAATAGGTATAAAGACAATAAACCATAGGGAATTGATTGCTGCAACAAAACGTTTTGAAAGACAATGATACTTCAACATTGACAGTTTTATAACAGGATCAAGGAAACCTGCTTCAATTCAACAATGTAACCATAGAAATTATGCCCAATACCAAGTAAAATAATGATAAGATGCTAGACAATGATTATATGTCTTGGATGCAATTTTCTCAAGCCCTAATGGTTGTAGCGAACAATTATAATAGCAACAAATGAATGACTTAATATGTCAAGTGTCGAGTTAGAATGAGCAAGAGAATGTAGTTAGGTACCTAAACTTATCAAGTTTCTTTGAGAGAGAGAGAGAGAGAGAGTTTAAGCTAAGCTAGGGTTTTGTTATCAGTTGCAAGTAAAGAGAATGGTGTTGTTTTCTCTTCTTGGGCAAATGGAGTCAATGTAACACCTTTAATGGAGGTTAAATACAAGAGAAGGTTTGAAGGCTTGAAACCCTAGGATTATCCACTCATTAGCCCGGGTTCAAGATTTTGGGGAAGAAACTCTAAGGTTTATCCTCTCATAAACCCTAGATGTCGTCCCACTTCTCTAGCGTTAGTGAATGATATTAGATGGAAACTAGGTTAAACCCTAAAGTTTATCCTTTCATAAACCCTAGGATTCAACCTCAAAGACAAGGTTAGGGGGATGTCCTCTCACAATCCCTAATTTGACCTTGTATGATTCAACAAAATTAAGATAGATGCAACAAGGGAAGGGGATAGTCAATCTTAATCCTTCCTCAAGGTTTCAAAATTATTCAAGGAAACCAAGGATAACATGCAACTATTACCTCTCTATAATAGAGTATTCACAAAAATATGCCAAGAACAACACTTAAACTTGAAAAGAGCACTTACTAGTCAAGTCACTATGCATGAGGAAACCCTAGTTTCATGAAGAATCCACCTTAACAAGATAAATCATCCATAATATCCCTCCAAAAGTGTGCACAAGAGCTCCATAACAAAAAATATAAGAGATAAGACAAGCAGAAATGTTTCTCACAAGTGGTAAGTTGTGATTTGGCTTAGGAGTAGTGCTAGCCTCTTTATATGAGGAAACCCTAGCACCATAACCCCCCAAAGCCCTAAACAATACAAGTAATCCATGATACAAGTAAGATAGGTCAAGATAGACCCATTAAATAGCCTCTAATGAAAATATACATTGAAAATACAACATAACATCCATTAAAAGGTGGCACGTGTGGTGTAGCAGTAGAAGCTTCAAGCCTCTAAAGGCCATGACGTCATCCTCAAAAAGGTGAAAAGGTGCCTCCAAAGGCCACATCTCTCCATGAAAGGTGAAAGCAACATCAAAGGTCATGTCCCTCACCATCAAGTGCCAAGTCAATGCCAAGAAGTATCCCTCCATGGTAGGGTGGCTCAAAACCTCATCCAAAATATGACATCATCTCTCATGTGTGGAACGTCCGAGAGCTAGTGTGTGATGTCATAGGTGAAGAAGGCTTTGTAACCTATCTAAATAAGTGTGTCATCATCTCCAAGTGAAACATCATCAAACCAAGCCCTAATATGCTCTGGGGTGTCCTGGCCAAGGTGAGGAGCTTCCTGCCCTCTGAGTGACCATCAAGCTATATTTGCAATATCAAACACCATATGCTTAATGTCCAAGGCCCAAGAGGTGTGAAAAAGTGCCTAAGGCCATGTCAAGACATCCAAGGACCCAACGCTCTGTCTCAAGTGTGAAAATTCCTATGAAAGGTGCATAATGTCCTGGGCACAAGCATGAAATTGTCCTCCAAAGACCATGTTAGAGTGCATTAAGGTTAACCAAGTCAGTCAGAGTCATAGAATCAAGTAAGACAAACAATCACAAGGTGAAATAGTCCTTAGAATCATACAAAGTAAGCCATCACTTAATACACAAGCCACATGAACAATTCACATTAGATATCCCCTTCAAACTTTACATTAGCTCAAGACTTTATGCAATTTGACAAGTTTAGGTATGGGAGGACCATCAAAAGACCCTATTAGGTGTGTCGATATCCAGGTAGAGGGATATTTCCCAAGAAACGTATCTAAGTGTAACTATGGTGAATGGAAACGTGTTGGAATAACTTCATGGTGATGGAGTCATTAACATGCAAGGTACCATGCTTGGTCCATTTCCATTAGCACCTTTGTAGAGGGAGCATTTGATGCTTGAGATACCCCTACCTTCGCAGTGTGTGTATTCCAAACCCCCTTCTTGCCTTTTGATATTCATTTTATGCATTGGCAGTCCCCTTTTCATGTTTCAAGAACTTTATTCTTTCTTTTATTCCTAGGATTAAGTCCTTTAATTTTGATATGGATTCAGTGCATTAGGACTAGGGATGATCACTTCATAGAAAGGGGGCAGAGCTCAAGCTGGCCTTTGGCTTTTAAATTTCTTATCCCACATTTATTTTTTTCTTTTATAACATTATTTCTTTATTTTTTATAGCAGCTGCATCAACCTCGACATTCTAGCCCTTCTTCTCATAGGAGGATGAACCACAGGCCTTTTCTGTGTACATGTAACAACCATACCGAAGTTTATTACACAGTGGAAGCCCCCAGGATGGAAATTTTTAAGTATGGAGAGGAACGGTACGTTACTCTTATCAAAGCCTCCTAGTAGTACCCCTATTCCCCAAGAGTGACAACATGAGACTAGAATACTAGAGATGGCCACCAAGGTGAAACAAGGCAAAGCACATAACTTCTGAGCTTATGATTCATTATCCAACTTCAACCCATGATCCTTACTCACATTCCAAATGCATTAAATGTGACACTTTATATGAAACAAGGACTATTGTACCTCATAATATGTTGGACCACCATCTTCCAATGAACCAAGCCGATCATGTATGATGGGCTATGTTGATGAGGAATGAGGCATTTTTTTTTTGGGGGGGGGTGGCGGGTTGTTGGCTGTGGAGACTATTGATCATCATCATCATCATCACATCATCATCACCATCATCATCGAGATCATTGTATTCATTGTGGGTCGTGAGACATGATCTCCTCTAGTTAACCCTAGGTGAGAGAGGGGGTAACAAGGCTACACTGTCACCTTGGCTAGCTTCTTCTTAGTTTGGCCCAGTTCTTGTTATCTTTAAGGGGTATTTAGCAATGTTCCACCAAGTCTCCGGGACGGGGGGATGCAAGTGCGGGGAGACGCACAAGGGGGACGTGTGGAAGTACCTTCAAATATTAGGGATTTTAGGGAAATGGGGATGGGAAGACGTCACATATATAATATAAACAATTTAAAATTTAAAAAATAAAAATAATAATGATAAAATATCAACAATAACAATTTGATGTTCATCCCATGCAAATTCATTAGTAAATACTACTAAATTAGCAAATTGAAAATTCAAATTTGCAAATGATATAAAGTTTAAACTACTAAACATGATTCAAAATTCAAATTCAAATTCAGTAATAAAACACATTGATTCATAAATCATAAATTAAAGTTGAAACATAAATAGTAAAATAATAAATATTGATACATTGATTTAAAAATCAAATTCATCACTCATTATTCTAGAATTTAATTAATTAGTACTAAGAAAAATACTAAATAGTAGATACTAAATTTTGAAATAGTAAATTGGAATTACTCAAACTTAAAAATTTGAAATAGCAAAGAGTGACAAGTCAAGGCTTGAGGTCATCAGTGTCTAGAGTCAAGACTCAAAAGTTAAAACTGAAAAAACAATGAACATTGAAAATAAATTTTAAAATGACCATCATGAAGTCAATCTCATTGACCGGTCCTCTACATCCATCTCCTGCAAGAATCCATCGGGACCATCAAAGGGAATGTCACTATATGTCTCTAGGTCAGATTCACTCTCATATAAGTTATAAGATGGCATATGATAACTTATAAGTTACTAATTGTGTTTTAAGTTTAAATTTTTAAGATTTAATTGTGTTTTAATTATTTAGATTTTAAAATTTAATAAATTAATTGTATTTAAAATTTTATCTTTTATATATATATATATATATATATATATATATATATATATATATATATATATATAGATATATTTGTTTTTAATTTTTTAATTTTTTCTTTTTAAAATTTTTTTTTTTCTTTTTTAAGCCTTATTAGGCAAAACAAATTTGGGGGGACGCCCAGAAGTCCCCCTTTTCAAGGGGGAACGCCCATGAGTCTCCCTTTTAGGGAGACTCATCCCCAACATTAGGGAGTCGCATGCCCCCGCATCTCCCAAAAAAGGGGACGTGGGGAAACGTCCCCCTAGGAGTCCCCCCATTCTGGAGACCTGGGAAACGTGGGGTCACGACCCCCACCCTGGGGGATGTGTCCCCATGGAACACTAGTATTTAGAAATGCATGCCCAAGTCATAAATTGACAAGCTTAAGAGTAAGTAAACATAGATGGTTTTGATAACATATTTTGAGTGTGCATCTATTGTAAAGAAGGCTAAATTTGTAGTGATAAATTACAGAACTAGTTTGAAAATGCTTGAAATCTACGAAAGGAAATTAGGATAGTGATAGATACTTCCCTAAATTGATAGGTGCCTTAGTTTTTTAGGTTGATGAGGAGGAAACAAGGAAATGATTTTGCAAAATAGATGTACATGGATCCCAACTTCATAGATTAAAGAGGACAATTATTATAAGAAATCAACAAACCAGAGCATCATTGTACAAACCATACTTTACATAAAAAAGTATTTGATTGCCATAATAAAAGATCTTTGTGTTGCCAACTCTAAAAGACAAATTCACAAGCTAGTGATCCTTAGATCGGGTTCTTGAATAGATAAAAGTACTTTTCAAAGTTCTCAAAATAACACGAAGGCAAGAATAGAAGAAGCCAATGAAAATGGAGGAGAGACATAGGATAAACCTATCTCCTAGTCCTTGTCTCTCCTCCAACTCTTACAATAATAAGAAATAGGTTAGATTAAATGCTTCTTGCCTAACAACAAGATAATATAAKAATAGAAAATYCATCTTTCCTATTAGGCCACACATTTCTATATGATTGTAAGTTGTAACCCCCCCCAATAAATGATGAATGGTTCCCTCCTCTTTGCTAAGAATAATTGGTTATGGAGTGCCCCTCATGTATACAAAATATGCCATTGAATAAATAATTGAAATGTTATGAAATAAAGGTAATTGATGCACCCAAAATAGATAGGTAACCTTTTTGAAATAGGCGCCTTTATTATTGTCTCGGTTTTCAAGAATATCAACTGAGAGAGGCGGCCTATCGTGTGGCCACATATGTCAAAAATAAAAGCCATAATGATGTCATATCTCTATCTAAAATTAGTGCTCAAGATAAGAGTGTAATTGCCTCCTTAATGAAGGTAGACTTGCACTTTTATTATGGTGTAAAAGCAACCTTAAGGATATCAAGAGGTGTTGGATTTGTGCCTTWTATGATGGCTACAAGATTGATAGGAAGTGAATCTTTGTGTTGCCCATTTTCCCCAAGTGAATGCACCCTCTTCCCAAGATGATTTATTCCTTAATTCTGGGTGCAMTTTTCTAGGTAAAATAAAATTTGTTGGTGCACTCTCATCATTGCCCACAAACARGGATGAGAATGGCATTTCTTTCTCAGAAACAATGCCCAAAAGTTTCCTTACTTGCAGTTGCTATAGTTTTATTGGAATATCTCCATTCAAATTTTCTATGGGTGGTTGATTTTTCTTGGGAAGCATGTTGAAATGAAGTGTTGAACATGCTCCGAGATAATGGTAATGCATTAATATTTCAAAGATTATGATTTATTCTAACACCCCAATTTGCTTGGAAAAATGGATTTCGTGCTAACAATGGCTCCATCTTGGGAATACTATTTCTTTGTCGGATGCTAAGAATCCAAGATTTTATGGTGTTGATGAATATTTTGCAAAAACGCATCTCGGAACATGTTAGTGACTCAAATAAACCCCTTCCTAGACAACACCCTAAGGACTTGACGTGATTCAAAATGACTATCCTCGATCCATGGCTTCTAGAACTTTAAGATTCATAGATAAAATTGCATAAAATTTGATCATGTTTGCAGTCAAGACGAACCAAATACTTTTGCCAAAACACTAACTTGTGAAGAAGTGAAAAAAGAATGGTATTTGAAGACAAAACAATAATTTAGCTAAAACAAACAAGATACCATGACTTGTTAAAAAACAAGCTTCATTTTAAAGAAAATGGCTATCCTCAACCCATAGCTTCCAAAACTTTAATATTCATAGACAAAAATGCACAAAATTTGATCACATTCCCAATCAAGATGAACTAAATAATTTTAGCAAAATGCTAACTTGGGAAGAAGTGAAAAAGGAAATGTCTCTAAAGACAAAACAATCATTTAGCTCAAAAACGACATGATACCATGACTTGTAAAAAAACAAGCTTCATTTTAAAGGAAATAAAATTGACTCAAGACCTAGACCTAGCCTACAACTTGAAATTAACATCCAATCAAAAGAGGATTGAATCTATCAACCTATTCTAACCTTATATTTTTATTATTTATTTATTTATAGCAACCTTTCTCCATCAAGATCCTCCAAAAAGAGAGAACCTTTACCAAATATTGCATGAATGTGGTAGGGTCCCATCCATAATGAATCAAACTTGTGGTGGTTTCATGGCTTCTTGTTGTGCTTGTCCCAAAGTAGGACTGAGTCATCCACATCAAACTGCCTCTGCCCTGGATCTTATGTTGAATATCATGTTCACTTTCTACTCATAATCAATAATCCTTTCACATGCCTTCCTTCTTGCCTTATAAACCTCTATCAACTAATTGATTCATGCTTCCAATGCTTCGTCATTAGTGGTAAAATCCTACAACAACTTAAAGATCGATAATTCAAGGTTAATAGGAAAAGAAACATTTGTTTCATATACCAAATCAAATAAACTCTTACTAATTTCCCTATTAGAAGTGATTCTATCTTCCAAAAGGGCCTATTTAAGTTGAACATCCCAATTCCTCTTGTTTTGTCCAAGGGTCTTCTTGATTATTTAGTTGAGGTTTTTGTTGCTTGATTTTGCCAACCCATTTCATCGTGAATAATAATTTGAAGAATGTGACTATATAATGCTACAATCAAGACAAAAACGAGTTAGTTATTGGATTTAAAAATAGAAGCATTGTCGGTAATTAGCTTCATAGGCACTCCAAGCTAGGTTATGATATGTTCCTCCAAGAATTTTTTAAAATACCCAAAATAGCAAACCCAAAA